>JZKD02S2131322.1:0-17492 GCA_000966675.3 Picea glauca | reverse complement strand
ATCTTAACTGCAACAAAACCCAAACCCCCTTCTACCAAATAAAAAATTCCACATGTACACTTAAACCAATGTGTCTCTCTCTATTTGGTGTGGCCAATAACACCAAACAATACAATGTACCATGTTCCTGAAACTATGACTCCCCTCTTGCACGAGTTCGCAGAGGTATTTCAACCTCTGGAGGGACTTCCCCCCGCCCACCACATTCACCATTCCATTCATCTCATCCCCAGATATGCCTTACCTAACGCCCCTACTTATCGGTTGGCCCCAACAGAAACAAAGGAAATGGAAAGACAACTGACTGACCTCATCAACTCTGGCTACATCCAACCTTCATCTTCTCCCTGTGCTTCTGACGCGTTTTTCATCCCTAAACGAGATACCTCATAAATGCGCCTTGTCACTAATTACTAAGCCTTGAACAAAGCCACAATAAAAAACCATTACCCCCTTCCCCAGATTGAGGAACTACTTGACACCCTCCAAGGAGCTAATTGTTTTACTAAATTGAATTTGACAGTCGGCTACCATCAAGTTCGAATGAACCCAGATGATGTTTGGAAAACAACATTCAAGACCAAATTTGGCCTTTTTGAGTGGAAAGTCATGCCTTTCGGTCTCACCAACTCCCTAGCCACTTTCATGAGGCTCATCAATGACATCTTCAGAGCACATTTGGGTTGATTTTTGGTCATCTACTTAGATGGCATTCTCATCTTCAGTCGGACATGGGACACTCACATGCAACATGTCCGACAAGTTCACCAAATTCTCCAAGAACACAAGTTGCAAGTCAAAGAGAAGAAATCATATTTTGGTCAGACTTCAATCCCCTATCTTGTATTTGTGGTCAGCTCAGAGGGTATTCAACTAGATATACCTCACATCCAAGCATTGAAACAATGGCCTCTACCTTCTTCACCTAAGGAGTTGAAAAGTTTTTTGGGTGGCATCAATTTTTGTCGTAAGTTCATTCCCTGTTTTTCAAATATTGCTCGACCTTTTCATCAACTCTCAAATACTTCTTCTACATTCATCTGGACCAAAGAAAAAACTACTCACTTTGCTCAGCACAAAGATGCCCTCTGCTCATCCCCTATTTTACATCTACCAGACCTATCCCAACCCTTTGATATTGAGTCTGACACCTCACAATATGCTATTGGTGTCGTACTTAAACAGGGATTACACCCCATTACTTACCACTTTGAAACCTTTTCTGAGGCAAAGAAAAATTATAGTACCTATGACAAGGAATTTTATAGTCTAGTGCAAGCACTCAAACAATTGAGGCATTATTTGTTGGGGAAAGAAACCAATCTGCATACCAACCACCACCCTTTGATTTTCATCAACTCTCAATCAAAGATTCAGGAACAAAGGCACCTTAAATGGGCCTCCTACATTCAACAATTTCACTTAGTCATCAGATACAAGAAAGGCACTTCTAATAAAATGGTCAATTTTCTAAGTCAACCTCCCACTCGAATTCTTTCCATTCTAGAAGTACGTTGTGCTACTTATGACACATGGAAATATCAATATGCTACTGACATCGACTTTTGAGAGATTTGGGAATATTTGCAAAGCTCCATAGTGATCAATCAGACCCCCTTCCTAGACTACACTATTCAGGATGGGTGGATATATAAGTTGAATTTGCTATGTGTTCCACACTCAGAAGACTGCCTCTTTCTCATTAGGGAAGCACATTCTTCAGCCTATAGGGGCCACTTCGAGACCACAAAGACCATCCAACATCTGCAACGCCATTTTCATTGGCCTTCCATGCAACCTCAAGTTGAAAAATTTATCAGAGCTTGTGCCTTATGCTCACAATCCAAGCCATCCAACCTGAAGCATGGGTTGTATCAACCATTGTCGCTTCCTTCTCAACCTTGGGAGTCAATCTCAATGGACTTCCTAAGTGGACTTCCAACAACCCAAAATAAACATGATGCAATCTGGGTAGTGGTATGCCTCTTCATAAAAATGGCACTTTTTATCCCATGCACAAAGACTACTACATCAATGCAAACAAAATAACTCTATTTCCATCATGTCTGGCCCCATTTTGGCCTCCCAAGCAGTATCATCTTAGACAGAGATTCTCTCTTCCTCAGTACATTTTTGAATACCATCTGGGTGGTATTGGGGTTCCACCTCAAGTTTTCTATTTCATGCCATCCTCAAACGGATGGCCAAACAGAGGTTGTCAACAGAGTCTTGGTTCATGCTCTCCGAACTCACTTTGGGCGCAACAAACAATTGGACAATTGCTTACACATTCTCCAGCATAGCTACAACAATGAAACACATTCTTCTACAAGCTTTTCACCTTTTAAAGTCTTCTTGGGCTTCCAACCAGCATCTCCAACCGAGATCCCACTCACTTGGCCTCTTCGAGGTACCTTCCATCAACATTAGGAACAACTTTCATCTCAACGATTTCTCCAACAAATTGCACAACGCCACATTGCAGTCACATCAACACTCAAAGTAGCCCAAGATCACGCCAAGCAATGCCCTGACAAACAAAGAACCTTCATGGCCTTTCAACTAGGGGATCAAGTTTGGTTACACTTGGATAAGAAGCAGTTCAAAGGCCACCATCACAAGCTTCTGCCAATCAGATATGGTCTATATACAATACTCGACAAGATTGGAGAAAATGCATATAGGTTGGATCTCCCACCACAACTGGGAATCATAATGTCATTAATGTAAATCACTTAAAGTTTTTTGAGCCTTCCCTCTTGGAAGAACCAGTCACCATCACTCTTCCAGTGGACAACATTCCTGATTTCCAATTCCCATTGGCCAAAGACACTATACTGGACACTCGAAGTTACTCTACAAGACACCAGACTTATACTTCATATCTAGTAGCCCGTTAAGGCCAAACTCCAGCTTAGGCAAAGTGGATAAAACCTGATGTATTCTACAGGGAGGAATTGGGCCAATGAGGCCACCTATAGGAATGCCCACCTAGGACGCACAAGTCAATCACCTAGGAGCAACACTTCTTCACCTTCTGAGGATGAATTAAATATATGTAAAATAAATGGCTCCCTTGGTATATAAGGTGAACCGAGACTAAAATAAAGCAATCTTACCTTTTCTTCTAAAGCTATGTGTCTTGGTTGTTTTCTTTTCTGAGTTTGCATTTTACATTCACTAAAATTTCATTTTTAGGGTTTCTGAAGAATAACCAGCGCACCTTCCTTCATGGCTTCCTCCTGGTGACTCAGTTTTCCATGCTTCCACCTCTGAGAGATATCGTATCTCATTAGCTAGCCACTCTCTCAGGGATCAAATAATTTACTTCGAGTTTTCTGAGGTAGAAGGGAGGGCGCACCAACTAGGGTTTGCAACCTTGCTGCTTTCTTCTTTGTGGGAATGAAGTGAGTGGGCCCTCTTACATGGTTTCACTGGGATTCTCCCACTAATCCCCAGAGGTCACTCTGAGATCGCCAAAACCTCTTGGACACTCTCGGGTCACCCCGGTCTGGATCCCCGTTTTCTTGGTCACCCAAACTAATGGTGCGCCCCTATTCAGATGTGCGCCCCTGAGGAGAGTTTTTGGTCAGAAGTCAAGCTATGTCTTACGTGGTCACCTTCTCCTGTAGATTGCCTTCTTGGGCAGATCAGATATTATTATTTGTTTTAATTTATCGAAATTCTATTTAAATATACTTTTTTTATATAATATAAAATATATAAACAATATTATAAATTTAAAGAATAAAAAAACAAATCTTTAGTATAATGAAAGAAAAAAGTGTAATAAAAGAAAAAAACTTAAAAACAAAATTAAGGAAAAAATTCTAATAATTTTATTAGAGGATAAAAAATTATATTAGATATAAGGAAAAAAATATAATAATTTTATTAGAGGATAAAAAAATTRTATTAGAAGAATATCAGTAAGGGTATTTCCTTCATCGTTTTTAGAAAGAAATTGAAAAGATCGAGAGACCTGACTCCAAAGAAAGATAAGAATGTGATTCCAATGCAAGAGTGGCTCCTAAATATATCAACAAGGAGATGAAAATAGATAAAAATTGCATAAAGTGATTACATATAATGGGGTTACCCACCTCCCTATCAACAACCATAATTTATAAACATTGTTTAATAGAAAATATTTTCATAAACTAGCCATTTTTTTGTTTCTTAATTTGTCAGTGACGTGCGAGACTAGATTGTAGCTTGAGAAACCACAAATCTTGGGCATCTAAGCCATCAATATCACCCAGGGATCACACCCGACCTCAACCACACCAAACCTTAACATGGCTATATTCTCGATGTCCCTAGAGGTTTCGAACCGGTGACTTCACATCACAAAGTGCCTTAACAGAACAATCTATCACCGACTATCCTACACCTCGAGGAAGTAGATTTTAAACTTGTACAATATTTTACTATAAATATATTTTCAATAAAATATAAAAATAAATATAATGAAAAATACACACATTAAACAATTTTTTTCCCCTGCAAACCCAAACCGGGAAAACCAACATATTTTGTATTCATTCATAGTGATACATTGTTTACAATAAAATATACATATAGGAGCCAGCAGCACCCAAAATTCTAACCCGATGAATTGGATTAGTCAACAACCCTAATTCCTTAAGTAGAAATAGAAAACCATCTACAAAAACCATGTGCCAAAAAACCGCCCAACAATGGAGAGGAAAATTGAGGCAACATGAAAAACAAGGGAAAAATGTGACACATTTCATGAGGAAATTTTTTTTCTTGGGTGCACTTCCCCCAAACCCTCACGCAGGGGGGATATCGCCACCCTGCAACCCCCAAAGTTGGGACCTAGTGGCCCCCCCTCAAACCCCCATGTGTTCCTGACACAATGTAGAAAACACTAGAGTTAGTCATGCAAATAATATAACACGTACCCAACATTCTCCAACTTGTTGTTTTCTTTTCATATAGGGGGTTACAGGGTTACACAGTCAAAAATCCATGAAAACAATGCCCATGGATCCTCTACACCAAGAGAACTTCTCAATGCTTATAGATTTTGTTAATGAATCTTTAACATTCTTCAAATTTTCCACCTTCATCAGCAAAACCTTATTTTCTTCAACCATGCTTCTCATAAAGTGATATTGAATACGAATATGATTTTTCTTTGAATGATAATTCAGGTTATTCACGAGAAATATTTCACTCTCATTGTCACAATCTATCCTTATAGCTTGTTGTACCAACCCAATACCTGAACATAATCTTTGTAACCATATTGCTTCCTTACTTGCATGAGTGGCTTCCATGTATTCAACTTATATAGTTGAAAGTGCCACTATAACCTAGCTTTTTCTCATGCAACTGATTTATCCTCCAAAGAATTTAAATACTTACCCACTTGTATATGTCCTACGATCCATATCGCCAACCCATTCTACATCCAAATATCCATGTATGTCCAACACTATGTCCAATCCTAGTCTTCGTTGGTAACAAAATCCATATCTAACAGTGTCTTGCAAATACATGAAAACTCGTTTTACTGTTATCCAATGATCCTTCCCTGGTTTTGACATATACCTTCTCAAAACTCCAATTGCTTGTGCAATGTATAGTCTATTAGAAACCATTTCATACATCAAAATGTCAACTACACTCATATATGGAACACGAGACATGTCCTCCTCCTTTTCCCATGACTTGGGAAACTTATCCACAGATAATTTTACACCAATAGGAATAGGTACCTTGACTAGTTTACATTCCTACATATTTAACCTCTGCAATATTGTCTCGACATATTTTATCTGATTTAACTAGAGTTTCCTCTTTTTTTGATCTCTTTTAATTTCCATGCCCAAAATGAAATTTGAACCAACAAGATCCTTCATGTCAAATTTAGAGGACAACTGAGTTTTCACATATTGGATAATCTCCTTGTTGTTTCCTAACAACATCATATCATCCACATACAAGACAAAATAAATCAAATGATCATCAATTAATTTAAAATACATACAATGATCATATTTTCTTCTTATGAATCCAAGTCCCATCATATAAGTATCAAATTTTTTATACCACATCCTTGGTGATTGTTTTAAACCATTCATCGAATTTTTCATCTTGCACACCAGCTCCTTTACCTTCACATAAAATCCTTCTAGCTGCTTCATATAGATTTATCTTACAGATCACCATGTAGGAATGATGTATTCACATCCATCTATTTAACATCAAAATCAAATGTAGCCACAACAGATAATAGAAATATTATAGAAGTTAACTTGGTAACAGGAGAAAAAATATCAGCAAAATCAATTCCCTCAACCTAGGAATAATCTATTTCTACTAATAAATCTTTGTATTTCTCCACTTTGCGTTCAACATTCATCTTCTTTTTAAATACCCATTTTTTTCCAATTGGATTTATTCCATTGGTAAACTCCACTAGATCTCAATCCTAACTCTTATCCAAAGCTACCATTTCTTCATCCATGGCCTTCCTATAGATCTTTCCATCCTATGAATCCACTACCTCCATAACAGTTCTAGGATCATCATCAGTAATATACAAAGCTTAATTTGAATGGAAATCATATGGAGTATAGCTTTCTAGTAGCCTTCTTTATCAAATCGATCTCCTCAATATTGGAATATGAGGATCTTCTTCTTCTGATTCTCATTCTTCTGTAGAGTCCAATTCATCATCCTTTAAATCAAACTATGTTTTCTCTGGTTCTTCCTTAATTGGTAGGACTTCATGTTTAACAACATCCTTAATTTCTCTAAATACCACATCTTGTTTATACACAACCTTCTTAGTTTTTTGTTTTGAAATCTTATAACCTTTGAGACCATCTTTATACCAAATAAAGAAACACTTTTCAGCCTTCTTATCTAGCTTACTCCTTTTTTCCTTTGGAACATGAACATAGGACTCACATCCAAATACCTTGAGATGTGCGAGAGAAGGTTTCTTTCCAATCCATACCTCTTGTGCAGTCTTGTCATCCAACGTTAATGAGGGTGATATGTTGACCAGGTAACATGCAGTACCCACTAACTCTACCCATAATTCTTTCCCTAACATGGCACCACTGAGCATCCACCTTTCTTTTTCCATCAACATCATGTTCATCCTTTCTGCAACTCCATTCTTTTGAGTTGTATATGAAGTAGTCTTCTTCCTTGATATGCCACACTTCTTACAAAATTATTCAAATTCATTCTCGCAGAACTCTTTGCCATTCTGTGTCCTCAACCCCTTAATTCTCTTCTCTATTTCATTCTCAACAAGAGCCTTAAACTCTTTAAACCTGTCAAAGAATTCAGATTTCTTCCTGAGGAAATATATCCAAATATCCCTAGAGAATTCATATATAAATGAGACATATTACACATATTTACCCAATGATGGAACCGACACAGGTCCAACAGATCATTGTGAACTAGTTGTAAATTCCTTCTTCCCTCGTTGCACTAGAGGGGAATGTTACCTGATTATTCTTCCCATATACACACTATTAAAAAAAATCAAAATACAGAGAGAATTTAGACATACAATCAACTATACCTTTATTTTGTATTAGTCAAAGACCCTTCTCTCCAATATTCCCTAGTCTTTGATGCCACATCATAACCTTTTCTCTAGAGACTATAAGAGGTATTTCTTCTTCAACCTTAATATTAGGAACAATGGAACTATTAAACCCATCACTAATAGTGCTTCCTTGTAGAATATATAGAGTTTCTAACCGAACTCCCTTCAACAATACCATTACTCCTCGAACCATCATGTAGGTTTCCTTTTCAAATATTTTTTTTACCCCTGCATCGTCCATTTTTCTTACAGAAATCAAATTTCTGGCCAGACCTGGGATGTGCAGAACACCATGTAGTGTTCTAATCCTTCCATCTATGAGCCTCAACTTGACTTTTTCTCATCCTATGATTATGGTTGTCGAGTCATCACATAGGAAAACATTACCTCCATCATACATTTCATATTGACATAACCACTCCCCATGGGGAGTCATATGTAAGGATGCACCTGAGTCAAAAAACCATGCCTCATCATCTTCATGTGTGATTGAAGAATAAAAGTACGCATCCCCTCCTTCTTCCTTGGAGGTATTTTCTGCAGTAGAAGGAGCTTCCTCGGATCCCTTCTTTTTCTAAATTTTGGATCTACACTGCTTCTTGTAGTGCCCTTCTTTTCCACATCTCCAACAGACCTTTACAAAATTTTCAAGAGATTTAGATCTACCCTTAGACTTATATCTCCCACTTGAAGACTTAGATCTATTTATTTCATGGGAGCATCCTCTTGCAAATAATGCATATGTTCTTTGTCCTTCCATTTTCTTCCCTTGCATATCCTTCGTCAACAAGGATGAGGCCACTTCATCAAACTTCAAGGTAGTTTTATTACTACCTATGGCCACAACTAGACTATCCCATGAGTCTAGTAAAGAGCATAGAAAAATGATACACTTATCTTCATCTAAAATTTTAATCTTAACATATACTAACTGACCTACCACAGTATTCAAGGCATTCAAATACTTTTCCATCAAGTCTCCATCTCTCATCCTCAAGTTATACAACTCATTTCTTAGGAAAATTTTATTTACTAGGGACTTATACTGATACAAATTTCCCATCTTATCCCATAAATCTTTGGTTGTATCTTCCTTTGACACATTCAGTAATACTGAATCTGATAGACACAGTCAAATTGTGCTCTTCGCCTTCCAATCCAACTTTTTCGAGTCATCTACTGAAGTTCTTGTAGGTGTAGTACCTGGATCCACTGCGATCCACTGATCTCTGTCCACCAACAAATGTTCCATATCAATCTTCCACATGTCAAAAATTTCCCCATTAAACTTCTCGATCTCCTTTTTCGCACTGCTTTCCATTTCTTTTCACCTGAAAAATCAATACCATAGATATCCCACCGTAACAAGGCTTATCACAGCCCCGAGCCAAACCCTTGACCAAAAACGCATCCCCTTAAAGAGAACAAAGCTCTGATACCAAATGTATATTTTAACCTTGTAAAATATTTTACTAGAAATATATTTTCATTAAAAGAACATAAAAAATACAATGGAAAATACACACATTACACAGATATTTTTCCCCTGGAAACCCAAATGGGGAAAACCATCATATTCTATATTAATTCATAGTGATACATTATTTAAAATACAATATTCATATAGGATCCATTGACATCCAAAACCCTAACCCAATGACCTAGATTAGTCAACAACCCCAATTCCTTAACCAAAAATATGAAACCATCGAAAAAAACCGTGTGCCGAAAAGTTTCCCAACAATGGACATGAAACTTGAGGCAACATGAAAAAAGAGGAAAACATATGATGCGTTTCTCAATGAAAAAATATCTTGAGGGATCTTCCCCCAAACCCCCACGAAGGGGGGATATCACCCCCATGCAACCCTTGAAGGAGGGGCCTAGGATCCCCCCCTCAAACCCCCCTACATGCCCCATGCAACATGGAAAAAACTAGAGCAAGTCGTGCAAAGAATATAACACATACCCAATAGGGGACTTCATAAACTAGCCATTACTTCTTGAAGCATTTCAAAATTTCAAAGATTTATGACACTAAGAGTGTTTTTAGAACCTCATTTGAAAGAAAATAAAAATCCTAGAGCCAAGCTTCAAGAAGAGAAGTATAATAATGTTCCTATTGGCACTCTTTGATCTCTCAAATTACTTCTTGCATTTCAAGGCTATCCTTGGATAGACTATCTATTTCCTTACTTTATTTCCTATAAACATGAGTAAAAGTGACATTAGAAAAGGAAGATTTCAATTGTTTGAAATCTAGGTAGATGGGTTGCTTGATATCCATTATATCTTAAAGAGGGAGACCATAGAAATTGAATATGAGAGATTCCTTTTTGAATAGCAATTAGGAGAACCAATTTCAAGGTTTTAAGTTCACTTTTGGTAATTTGACGACTTACTATTGTTCACTTTGAAATTGAGGGAGTGATTTTGTGAGAGGAATTTTACTCCCCCTCCTCTTCCTCTAGTTATAGGTACTTGGGATACTCTATAAAAAAACCCAGTGGATTTTTAGTCTTAGTAATTATGCCAAATTTCCATTTGTGATGAGGTATTGATGAGTATTAAGGAAAGGTGATAAATATATTAGGACTCCGAGAGGCACATTTGAAGGGAAGATTGTCCTTGATTTCAAATATTTTTTCATTTGTTTTGTTGGCTCACTGGCACACATCCTTCCTACTGCTCAGGTGTTGATTACATAGGGTTCACCTAGATTTGAAAAAATAAAACCAAAGGTATTGACATAATGATCCTCATTCTAGGAATGAAGAAGGTTTCACCTAAAATTCCATGAGAATCATAGAGACCATCTGGTCTTGTGTGATATATGAAGGGTTAAAATACACCAGGGAGCAACTTGGGATGGAAATTACACAATGCCTTCTAGTTCATCATGATATTAACAAAAAACAACATTACCATATTCATCCATTGAACTCATAATAAACACATTAAATGACATGAATAACAACAATTTATATTATTTCCATGCGAAAAGTGGGATATATGAACAATTAGACTCATAAGTCATCAGGAATAGCACCTTGTGTTTTACTAGTCATGCATTACAAGGAGCGATGGAATTTATATCATACTCTGCACATAATACTAAGATGAATCTATTACATAATCCTTACAAAAATTGTTCCAGCCACATAAAAATCTACTTCTCGGACTCACAACATGACTCATGGAAAACCAAGCTAGAATGACTCTTTCTCTACTCTACTACATACCTCAGACTCTCTGAAACCTTTATATGTCTTAGTTGATCCTTTCTCTTTCCTTCTCTACTATAGTGTTTTCATTATCACCTCTACTCGACTCACTTTGCTAACTCCAAATTCCACTTTCTCATTCCTAGATAATCTTTGAACTGTGGATCATGAGGAGAAGAACTTGGTGGAAAGGGGAGAACTAACTGTTCAAAAAGGAAATCAAACTTCCACATGTTGGCATTCTAGAAAATTTTATATCATGATAGATATGTGAGGATTTCCTTGACCAATTTGGAAAGGTTTTCTATATGTATTTCTTATGTAGTGCCAAAGTACCAACTTCTAACCTCTTAGTGGTGTTTTTTCAGCTATGCTTCCCCAAACCTTGACCTAGGAAGACATTCATTCATTTGGAAGGATCTATGACCTATTTTTTGATGAGTGGAAACTAATGATGGTGTATTTATTCCTTCATGCTTGGGTCTAGATTAATAGGAGGAAGGCCCTATGTCTGGGAGGACCATTTACATATGCAAACCCCATACTCATATTCTTTTGACTCCTATCCAATATACCTTTTCTCTTCTGGATTATGTGGTTCTAGCACAATGGAACCAGTGGTTTAGTGCATCTAATATCCATAAGCCTTTCCTCTACATCGAGCGGTAGTTGTATCCTATTTATGTTCATGTATTTTTTTATTTTTTTATCTCAAATTATGTTTGTACTTTAGTAAATGAAGGTTGGTGCCCTACCAAATAGTTTGTGACACCAACCATTAGGATTCTCTTTTATGTAATGAGAAAGGGGAGCCTAGCCTCTATGTCGTCGCTAGCTATGTCAGGGTAAATAAATAAATTATTGAAATCACATTCAGAATAAAGGTATTCAGTGTACCTTTTGAGGAGAAATTTTGGGATGTGGACCATTGTATCTAAAATAAAGATCGATTGTGTAAACCATTCCTGGAAATAATTTCCATGCTCATCTTGTACCATTGGTTCCTTAATGTGTTGGAGAGGTAAGAATCAATGAGTAGCGAACAATGGGGAACCCTCCATGACCTCTCCATTTCCTAGTGGTGCCTTCCATATGATCATTCCAAGCAAGAGGGTTATCCAATTGAAGTGAAATTCCTTTCCCAAGTCCTCAGCATCCAGACAATCATCTACAAACTTATTCAGCAAGTACCAATATCAGGCCATTTGGACACCTCCATCACATCGTTCAGTAGTGAGGACAACTCCATGGGGGAATAATTCCTTCCGACACTTTGGTAAGATATTTCATGAAAAAAGTTGTGTTTCAAAACTCATTGGGGGATCATTAATATTAGGGATCACAACCCCGCATGTCCCTCTTCTTGTCCCAAAATGGGTGTAGACTTAATCTTATGGTTTTTCCTTTCCCTTGATGGTAACAGTTGAATCTTTGTTTGATATGGGGAGACCTGAAACATGGTCCATTGTATCATGGTTTTCAAGGTATAGTTGAAAAAGCCATAGATAAACACCATGCAACCTAATAAGGATGAAGATAACACATGCCTAAACCACTAGGGAAATGCGGACAATTTTGTGTAATATAAGAATACCATACTTTCGTAGGGGATTTTCCCATTTCTCAGTAAATACTTTTTTTTGTACCATCTTCTTGTTGGACGAAAAATGCATACTTGTCAAATTAGAGTTCCAAGAACTAGTTTGGGTCACATACATTATATTCTATATGTTTGAGCACTAAAAATTTCCCAAATTTAATCCCTTAAATATTACTCCAACCAACATAATTTATTATAAAACTGAATGATCTTTTATCACCTTGGAATTTTTCCATGCAAAGGGTTTTATCAAGGAATCCATTCTAGTTCTTGATGACCAAAGTATCCTAATTTGTGTTCACAAATATCAAAACCTCTATGGTACTAAACAACATGAGACAACTTAGTTAGTGCATAATCAAAGAGATTGTGTGAGTTAGTGGGGATGATGTTCTCTTTCCAGTGTGTTAATATGAATAAAAGAAACTCTGAAATCCAATTTAAGGAAGATAAATGGGGGATGAATTAGCCAAAATAGTTAGTGCACCCATAATTACTATGATATTAATGTTGCATGAATTGTCCCTTCTGGGTTGGAGCTACATCTCTATTCTTACTGTCATTCGGTCGACAACCCCTTCGATTATTTTCATTTAATTTACTTTGACGAGTGAGGATATTTCACTACATTGTTTGTGTCATCATTTCCTCCACCTAAAATAACTAAATTTCAACTCATTCCAAATTGGGAAAACCTCTCCCCTTACAAATGTATTAATGACTTGATTTTTCTTGAACCAAATGAAATTTGTTTTACGTAACTACATGTCTCATCCACCTTTATTATACCCAAGTGTTTACACCACCTATACTTTAATGTGATGTTTATTTCTTTACACATGAACAAAGTATTATTCTTTGGGGGTGACATGAAAGATCCCTGTGAACCTCTATGTCATTTCACCAAGTCTTAATTTGTGAAGTCGAACCCTGGTGGGTCATGACGCTTCTTCATGCAGATCCAACTTCCTGTTCTTTTCCATGGAGGATGTTCAATAGTTGGAGTTGGAACTGAGGGAAACTATTGAATTAATAATTCAACATTATTCCTACATGGCTTTTTTTTTTCTTAATAGGATCCAAAGGAGACATATGGATGGAATTTCTTATCAATGGAGTATGCTAGGATTCTAGATATATTCTTCATGCACCCTGTCACTATTTTTCTACCCAGTGCCTCTCACAAGAACACATGTATTGGAAACCTCATATAGCTTATTTTCCCAACTTTATATGGCATCCTTTGAATGAGTGTCATAGGAATTCACACTTCCACAAGTCATTTCCCCATCCATCATGGGATTGATATAATGTTCTTTGTGCCCGATGATTTGATATATGTTTTTGATAATGTATCTCTACACATCCTCATTCACAAGATCATTATATATGTCACCTTCATTTGGATCTAATGCCACAATCACGTGCAAGGTGTCCATATTAAATAACATATATCTCTTCCTAAAATTCAACATGGAATTGTTTTTGAATGATTACTCAATACCAAGAAGGGTAGAGTAAGGATATGAGTGACCCATAATCTTGATCATCTCAAAATATGCCTTATTCTTCAACCCCTTTATGTTCACCTTGAAATTCTCTAGCTAGATTATAGGAAAAATTCTATATGTATTACCAACTAAAGTGTAATGGTGTACCACACCAAGTTTGGTCTACCCATCAACTCCTAGTATTTATTCAATAAGATGTTCATATATGCAACATGACTCCATCCATCTCATAGCTTTTGATTTCATTCGTCATCTTGAACTCTCTTCTTGTGTGATTTTCTTTTCATACTTTTCACAGATCCCTTTCTAGTGGTGGGGGTGATATAGCTATAGTTGTCCTTTTTTCCTCCATGTAGTTTGCTAACACGTGCATCAATTTTCTCATGGTATCAGTATCATTCAACAACTTCAGACGACAACATAATAAGTTACTTACTTTATCTTCATCTTATTCTTCATGACTCGTGTCAAGAAATTCTTCTTCTCATGCCATGCACTTTATCTCTTCACATGCATGATCCTCTATTTCCTTCTATTAATCCCTTTGTGTTTATTATTTCCTAGGGGATTCTTCTAGTGACCTCTACATCATGCGTTGTATCTTCCTCATGCACACGAGATTATTCCAAATAATTATGTGTGGCATTCTACAATTAGTCATAGGATTGAGCCTCTTATAGTGATCTTTGTGTCACATGTTTTATCTCTTCCCATGCTTTATATTCCTCTAGGGCCCTTTGTGCATCACACAAAAAGTACTTCTACTATGTAGGAGAAAACTAAGGAGGAGGTTGCACTACATTTCTGATTTCCTCATCCATTCTTTGGCTTGATCTTTCTCCACATTCTAAGTCCAATCCTATATTTGGTCTACCATGGGTTATCACCTGTAGATCAACTTCCTTATCCTTCTTTTGATTTCCATGTGGCTCTGTAGTTACCATGTGTTTTAGGATTAATCTATAGGTGTGGACACTAACCGATCTCCCTAGATCCACCTGGATCTAGAACAAAATAGGACAGAACATGACACCTTCCTTAAGTTTTAGATATTGAATTTACTAACTAAAGAGGGATGAGTGACATACCGTTTAAATGTCACTTCNAGACGAAGGACTTGAATCAAATAGAGAGGGGGGAAACTATTTCATTTTTTAACAAGATTGACACATAAACAAGAACTATGCTCATAACCTCTGTTTCATTTTTTAACGAGGTTGCCTCAGAGACGAAAAAACTATCCTCATGGGGTTTTATTTTATAACGATCTTGAAATAAAAAAACCATGCTCATAGACCTCTATTTCATTTTTTAATGAGGTTGCCTCAGAGACACAAAAACTATCCTCGAAACTCTCTTCTTGATCATGGATTCCAAGAGGACAATGCTCTGGAAGAACACCATGTCAAGGGACAAAACTCGGTCATGGATTCCAAGAGGTCTTCACTGGAAGGAAGAAATGCACTCTGGAAGGACACCATGTCGAGGGTCACGACAGGAGTAAAGAGATCAGTCTCTAACAACCCTATTGAAGAGATCACCATGTCAACTACTGGATACAAGTCATTAGAAGTTGAAGCCATGGGCGACAACGCCACATAATTGACCTGTGGTAGGGGCGATACTGTCTGCATACAAGAACCATTCAGGGAGGCAATCCAGGCGGGGTCAATGAATGAAAGTTGATCAATAGTCACAACTCATCCATCGTGAGGGAAATATATCACGCAAAAAAGAGTAGACACAATAGCTTTCATGGCATAGACATAATCTTGCCCAAGGAGTAAAGAAAAATCCAAGGGGTCTTGGACTACCATGACATCAATAAAGACAGTTTTCCCTCCCAAAGTTACAGGAAACTGAGGAAGGGTCCCTAAAGGTTGATTGGTTCTTCTGTTAAAAGATAAATGATTCTATGTAACCGACGCAAGTGGAGGAAAACCCAATGCTTTCCAAGCAATAGAGGACAATATACTAACAGACGAACCTTCATCTATCAACATTTTGGTAACGTCCCGATCACAAACCTGTACTGTAATCTGGAAAGGAATGTAAGAGGGAAGGTGAGGTCCAGTTAGTACATCCCAATCAAAGTGGATGGCCTCATTACTTGGAGGGGGTTCCACGGGAGAAGGAGGAATACCCCTCAACATGGNGCAAAGGAGAATGAAATGAAGCTTCAAATACTAGACGAAGGACTTGACTCAAATAGAGAGGGGGGAAACTATTTCATTTTTTAACGAGCTTGACACATAAACAAGAACTATGCTCATAACCTCTGTTTCATTTTTTAACGAGGTTGCCTCAGAGACGAAAAAACTATCCTCGTGGGGTTTCATTTTATAACGATCTTGAAATCGAAAAACCATGCTCATAGACCTCTATTTCATTTTTTAATGAGGTTGCCTCAGAGACACAAAAACTATCCTCGAAACCCTCTTCTTGATCATGGATTCCAAGAGGACAATGCTCTGGAAGAACACCATGTCAAGGGACAAAACTTGGTCATGGCTTCCAAGAGGTCTTCACTGGAAGGAAGAAATGCACTCTGGAAGGACACCATGTCGAGGGTCACGACAAGAGTAAAGAGATCAGGCTCTAACAACCCTATCGAAGAGATCACCATGTCAACTATTGGATATAAGTCATCAGAAGTTGAAGCCATGGGCGACAACGCCACATAATTGACCTGTGGTAGGGGCGATACTGTCTGCATACAAGAACCATTCAGGGAGGCAATCCAGGCGGGGTCAATGAATGAAAGTTGATCAATAGTCACAACTCATCTATCGTGAGGGAAAGATATCACGCGAAAAAGAGTAGACACAATAGCTTTCATGGCATAGACATAATCTTGCCCAAGGAGTAAAGAAAAATCCAAGGGGTCTTGGACTACCATGACATCAATAAAGATAGTTTTCCCTCCCAAAGTTACAGGAAACTCAGGAAGGGTCCCTAAAGGTTGACTGATTCTTCTGTTAAAAGCTAACAGATTCTATGTAACCGACGCAAGTGGAGGACAACCCAATGCTTTCCAAGCAATAGAGGACAATATACTAACAGACGAACCTTCATCTATCAACATTTTGGTAACGTCTCGATCACAAACCTGTACTGTAATATGGAAAGGAATGTAAGAGGGAAGGTGAGGTCCAGTTAGTACATCCCAATCAAAGTGGATGGCCTCATTACTTGGAGGGGGTTCCACGGGAGAAGGAGGAATACCCCTCAACATGGCAGAGTCTGTATCAACGAGAAAAACATGGGCAACATTGGATTTACTCTCTAGCGGGAGAGTAGGATCGACTGATAGAGAGATCAGATCGACCACTTGGGTTTCATTCTCCAGGGGGAGAATGGGATCGACAGGTGGAAACGAATCGACCACTTGGGTTTCACTCTCTAACTGGAGAGTGGGGTTGACCGAGGATGGGATCATATCAACCACTTGGTCTACTGGTTCAACTAAGGATGTGACCAAATTGACCACATGATCAACCGGATTGACCAGGGAAGGGACTGGATTGATCATTCCATCAACTACAGGTGGGGTG
>JZKD02S2131299.1:478659-490731 GCA_000966675.3 Picea glauca | reverse complement strand
CCAATCTTTAGACTCACAAAGCTAAAAGGTATACCTCGTAACTTTTTAATCATGTGAATTCTGTCTAAGAGAAGGAAAATCACTTTTGTTTTGTAAAAATAAAAAATAACCATGTCGCCCATCCTGAAACCACTTCATGATCCCTTTCTTCCCCCCATTAGGTTTTCCTCGGGATTCAAAATTTAAAATGAAAAGAGGGGAAAACCATCCACCTCCCCTTTTTCTCAATATTTTTGTTGCAATTGGGACCTAGGTATTAGCATGGCTCTCTCGAAGGGTTCCCCTTTTTGTATCCCTTCATGTTTTCATGATGTTTTTTGTGGATTGACGATTTCCATTCACCATTCATCTCTTGATTAGACACCCTTTTCAATCAGTAACATGCAAATGTTAAATCCATATGGTTTGCGCACGAGTAAAAATAAGGAACCATGCATCCCATTCAAGTAACAACTAGATAAGTCTTGTCCCTTTTCTTTTGAATAGTGACCATCTTTTAGCAAGAAAGTGATGACTTCTCTCTTCCCAATGCTTTGACCATGATGACTCTTAGTCCAAGAATCTCTAAATTTAATGATTTTTCAATAAAGAGATTTCTAAATATTTTTCATGTTTATTACTCGATACTATGTGAAGTAATGTCAAAATATGTTTGTCGGGCCATAATGCATTTTTTGCAAGTTCAATCATGTCTCCACACAAAAGAAAGGTCAAAAAACTTGATAAGACCCCTATTGTTGAGGTCTTGTCCAAGAAAGAAAAAGAAGAAGTTGAGATCAACACTCCTAGGTCAGTTTACAATGACACACAATGTTTCATCGACAAACAAACATCTTTCAAGTGGGGACAAGTCTATCAAATGTTCAATAACCAGAATTTTCCCCAGCCGTCAGAGAAAGATCTTGACCTCGAAGTATACAGGGCTATCAAAAAATATTGGCTACACAAGATAACAACTCATGTGACAGTTTTTCCTTATGTAGAAGCCATATCTTGGATAATTAAGCACACTCACATAGAGGATAGGATGATAATCAATGCATAGGAAAAACCAGTTGCATCTTTCCAACATTTGATAATCACTACATGCTATCAATTAGTTGAGGTAGAGTTAACATTGGATGATGATATAGTAAAGGAGTTACCTTTCAAACCTAGGGACCTCATGGAAAGTTGGTGGGAATCGTATAAAAAATTCAATGCCAATACTTCATAAGACTACCCTATGAATTTTCTCAAACTACCATACCAGTACGCGGTGGCCATGATATGCAAAATTTATGGAGAGCCAGATGCACAAAAGTTTAAAATATCATGGGTTCCTCTCATACAATGTGTCACCACTTAGATATCCTCCTTCAATTGGGTGGTTATTCTATCTTCAACATTGGCATAAGCCATCTCAGCCACAAAGCATATGGCCTATCAGAAATATCCCAATTTTCACATGGCCTCATATCTACTAGATATGATGTGCTTAGTTCATGCATACTCAAAGATGGGTTGGGCGTGACAACAAACCGTCCTTCCCATCCATGTCTATTGAAATATTCTTTGGGATCATAAGTATTTTACCGAGTATCAAAATATTTGTGACAAGTTCTTGTTGGAACCTAAAGTTTTGGGTTAATATTGTGCGTGCGCACAAACAAAGTTGTGCATTCCCATGCCAGTTTTACGTGCATCCCAAGCTGTTGCGTGAGGAATGACAAGAAGCATGTGATATACTGAGTTTTTATATTGGACGCCAAGTCCAAGGTCTACCAAATGTGTGACAATCCAAGTTTTGGGATGCACACCAGAAACTAAGAAGACACACGTCAAAATGAAGAAAGAATCAGCAAGAACTCTCCCCGAATTATTATTTCTAGTAGCACAAGGGAGCTTGGAGCAGAGAAAATATGAGTTGGGGAGGCAATTAAGATTGCCACGATTCCAAAAAGGATACGTGGAATGCAGGCATGTGATAGAAGTGTGCGAGACTGTTAGTTAGTAGAGCGAGTGGAGCATAATTGACAGAGACAAAGATCCAGAGAGTAGAATGATATAAAAGGAAGAAAGGACGACAAAGAAGAGGTTTTTGAGTTGATACATGGGTCATTGTTGTTGTCTATTATTGAAGAGCTCGCTCTGAGCCTTTGTAGTACTGTAATTTTGTAATGCTTCTAATTGTGAGTCGGAGTCTCTCATGTGTTAAAGGTCTAAAGAATGCACACAATGCAATGTATTATAAGTCTGAGAATTATCCGAGGAACACAAGACTCTGTTGTGGTCATATATGATTTGCTTAATGTATTCCTATGTTTGATGGATTGAGGAATATAATAAAGCTATAAAGATTCTAATCTATATTGTATTACTTATGTGGTATTTGAATCTATGTCTGTATTGTTTTTTAATATTATTAATAGTAAATTGTCAACTATGGAATGCATGAATGTCAACATAGATGGATCTTTGAGTTTTTATCCCTTCATCCCTGACACAAGACCAGATGGTCTCTTTGATCCTCATAGCGGCTTAGGTGAGACCTTCTTTGACCTTGGTTGAAGATTGATATGTCGATGCTTTGGGGTTTGTGTTGGTCAACTCTAGATGAACCTTGGGTCTTAACCCCCTTAGCATTAAGAAGGACATGTGCAAGTATGAAACGACCCAAAAAATGGTTTCGTTGCCAGGATCTGAAAGCCTTGTATTGAATGATGAAGGGAGAGAATGAGGTGGTATCCATCTTAGGAGGAAATTCAAGATTGGTTAACTGCAAAGGAACATGAGTTTTTCTAGTGAGAAACTTAAGGTTTGAGGGTCAACATGAAGAGATGAAAAGATAAGTATCTCTACACTAATATGCATGAGACGTTCTTTGTAGAAGGAGACATAACATAAGATATGATAGAAGAAGAAGGCAAAGTAAGTGGTATTTCACCAAGAAGAGTATCAATATTGTGAACCCTATCACCCAACAGCCAAATCAGAGGAGTTAGTTCAAGATTGAAGATGGTGAATCATGATAGCACCTTGAGACTACCCATGTTCCATGGACTGAGTAAAGACGATGTGGAACAACATTGGTTCATGTGTGAAGAAATATGGTTTGTGAAGATGATCACAGATGAAGCAACAAAGATTACACAGTTGGAAACCATGTTCAGGGACAAAGCCTTGAGTGGTACATGAAGTACAAGGCCATGGTGTTGATGGGAAAACCAAGGTCCTTGACAGAGATCAAATGAGATCTACTTAAGGAATTTCAAAAGCCTAAGTTAGAGTCTTAGTATATTATTGAAATCAAAGAGATTAAGCAAAAACAAAGAGAAACCATGTGGGATTATGACCAATGGTTCAAGATTTTGTTGGATTGACTGATGTTCCAAATCCAAGACGTACAACATAGAGAATACTTTATTGTAGGGTTACTCCCCCATATTTGAGTCTCACTCACCTAGAAGAAGGTGACGACTCAAGAAATGTCATGGATATTTCCATGTAATTGAAGGCCACACTAGGAGGGGCAGAGACATTGACAGGATTGGCGTAGGTACAATCACAATTGACCAATATGATGATGCAATTGCAGGACATGGAAAAGAAAAAAGTCATGCACGAGCACGTATGGTGTACCACATGTCTATCCAAGGGGAATTGAAGGGATGAGTGCCCTATACTTGGAAACTATGTGGCGACTGGAGCACCAAGTCCATTTGCAACTGGACCTTAGGAAGAGTGATGTGAGATATGTAGATAGTGGGGTCATGTACCACCTTGTTTCCTAACTTTGGTGAAGTATCAAAAGACACACCATACTCTATTCTGTGAGTTTTGTAAGTTTGTGGGACATGATGTCAATAATTTTCGGTCACTCCAGCTGATGCAAGACAATACCTGCAATGCATTTTGGGTACAAGAGGAATATAAGGGTGGTGATCGTGGTGGTCTTGAGAGAGGTAGATACCAAGGAGGAGGTCTCAGAGGTGGATATGGGCATGGATAGAGACGAAGATATGGAGGAGGAGGAGGAAGACCCCCCACTTGTTTCAATTATGGAGAGATTGGTCATGTATCAAGGTTTTGCACCAAACTGCACATGCTTTGTGCATACTATTATAGTCCTAAGCATCTCATAGAGGATTGTCTCGATTGATTGATTAAGTGGGAAGAAAAAAAGACACACTGCAATATGGTGCATGTAGAGCCGCATGAAAATAATAAGAAGGATGAGGAAGTTGATGTTTGAGTGATAACCTAAGGCAGAGAGAAGATAAGAAGGGAATTCAAGCAGGCTTAGAGCTTGGGTTAAAAGTTGGAGGAGAAGATAAAGAAGGCAACATATTCCCCTCCTAAGTTTGATGCTTCCCAACAAAATCAGTTTCTACACGATGCATAGAGAGCCATGGAGGAAGAAGGAGCGTGCGAAGAGCTACAACGCATGACACAAAGATCACTTGAGGAGGCTTGAATCCATGATGAAGTGAAACAAGCAACATTGAGTTTTCTTGAGGAGGTCTGTATCCACGAAGATGTACAACATGCAACATAGGTCTCTAGAAGAAGCTAGCGCCTAGGAAGAGCTGCAACATGCGACATAAAGACCGTTGGAGGAAGCTTGTATGCTTGAGGATATGCAACTTGCAATGCAGAGGTCAATGGAATAATTTTACAGACAATAATATCTGCGATGCACTCAAGAAAGGACGATTGAGGAACAAAATCTCGAGGAGTTGAAGCACACAACATACGAAGAATCATTGCGTGACTTGGGTCATGAGATAGACACTGAATATCAAGTAAGTAATTTCTTATGTTGTTGATTGATATTTCTCAATGATCCTGATGTTGCAATAAAGTTAATGCAGATGTTAGCCACTTGTATTGTGAAGGAGCTAACTGATAGAACTATATCATCTCCCCTACCAGAAAGGGAAGTGTGCTAGATCAACAAGCAAAAATGCAATGGCAAAGAATTCAAGATGATAATTGAGCTTGGTGGTTATGACATGGATGGAGTCATGTTGGATTCAAGTTTTAATGTGAAAATTTTGCCAAAGAAGTCCTGGGATTTCATGGGGAAACTAAGTTTAGTCTGGTCACCCATTCAGCTGCGGTTGGAAAATCAGTACAAGATCTATCTTATAGGCCGAATGGAGCAAGTTGAGGTGAATATAGAAGGGGTGAAGACTAGAAGGAATCAAACCATTTCAACAAAAACCCAGAAAGATACATCCAAATCTTGAACCTATGATACAAAAGGAACTCATGAAGTTGTTATATGCCTGGATAATTTTCAAAGTAAGACATTCGACTTGGGTATCTAATATGGTGCACGTAATAAAAAAGTCAGGAGAAATAAGAAGCTGTATAGATTTCCAAAATCTAAATCGCGCTTCCAACAAAGATAACTATCCAGTTCCCCCAATGGAACAAATCCTGCAACTTGTCTCTAGATATCAATTATTTTCTCTATTGGACAGATTTTCAGGATACAATCAGGTTCTCATAGCAGATCCAAACCGATTAAAGACCACTTTCTGAACCAAATGGGGAACTTATGCTTACAGAAGAATGCCTTTTGGTCTTATGAACGCAAGAGCTACCTTTCAAAGGGTAATGGACATTGACTTCAAAGGATTAATTGGTCAAAGTATGGTGGTTTACCTTGATGATTTTACAGTTTATTAAAAAAATAGAAGACCACCCAAAACATCTCAAGCAGATTTTCGAGCATTGCAGAAAATACAGAATTTCTCTTAATCCCAAGAAATTGTATTCGCTATTTCAAAAGGAATTTTATTGGGACACTTTGTTTCAAAAGAAGGAATTTCGGTGGATCCAGAGAGAACCAAAGCCATTTTACAAATTTCTCCATCGCACAACAAGAGGTCCATGAAATCGTTTTTTGGCATAGTCAATTTTTTAGAAGATTCGTTTGAGACTTTACTGAAATTGTAAAACCTTTAGAAAATATTATTAAAAAGGATGTGCAATTCAAATGGAAACCTCTGGAAAAGGAAACATTTAGAAATATTAAAACCTCTATAGCCAATGAACCATCTCTTTGGAGTCCTGATTTTTCAAAATATTCCCTGCTATATACCTTTGCATCTGAGCATTCACTAGCAACAGTACTCACGTAAAAGGATGAACAAGATGATGAATACCCTGTTGCTTTTATGAGTACTAAGTTACAAGGTGCTGAATTGAATTATCCTCTGGAGGACAAGAAAGCCTTTTCCTTCCATAAATAAATCAAGCAGTTTAGACCGCATATCGTAAAAAATCGCACTAAAGTCATCGTCCCACACCCTAAAGTGATCCGAAAATGATCTTTAAAAGACTTGGTTGAGTTTTAAGCATGTGTTCAATTACCATTTATGAAATTAAGAGAAGAGGAAGAACTTAATGAAAGAATATTGCAACCATCATAAAGAATGCAAATCATAAAGTAAGCATAAATAACAACAAACCATAACAAAAAGGTTGTTAACGGAGTTTGACAAGATTGCCTACGTCTCTGGGCCTTTGTCTCAATGGGGGAGGCTTTCTTATTAATCTTCAATTTTGCAAAATTACATTAGAAGTATCTCAAAAGGATTACAAGCTGGTATGGATATGTTCTTCTTGACCTCTCGAATCCAACACAACTGACGACATTGAAAAAGGTTGAGCGTAGCTCCCGAAGTTGGCCTCCAAAGTTCGCTTCCTCCATGGCTTCCCTGCATAAAATGGCTTCAAGATTCACAAACTCGTCATCATTCTGCTAATATCACCCTCCTGGACTGTAAAAAATGTCTGATTTATATAGATCTTGAGTTGGGGTTCTCCTCCCAACTTCCCCCCCAAGATTTGACCTAAAAAAGGGCTCCAAATCCTCAATTTTGGGAAAAAATATCCAAAAATAAGCATATTTTAACAATAAAAATCTTATTATAAAGTCAAAACCAAAAAACCAACAAATATTGGGTGCAAACCACTCTCTCTGATCCCCTGGTCGTATGGGCATTTTCATATGGCCGAGCGCTAGGCGCTAGCCCCTAAACCTCTGGTCTAGCCCTTTTGTCCGGTCGTATGGAGCCATGTGTTGTGTGGTTAAGCCCCACTCCCTAGACCTTCGGTGCTTAGCTCCTGGTCTGTAGCACTTGGTCGGTCGGGCTAGCCCCCCCACTGACCGGAGCTTATCCCTAAACTTACGCCCATATCAATTTAAAACCAATATATTTCGTTTAGGGGTTAAGTCCCATGGTTAGCCTAGTTGGTCCGTCGATGGTTACGAAGTCTTTGATATGTGTGGAGGTCAGGTGTTCAATTCCTGGGAGGTAACAAATTTTTGACCCTACCATCATTAGCTAAATCCGAGGTGCCACGTGGTGCCCTATGATTGGGCCACATGTCAACCTATGATTGAACCATACAGTCTAGTCAGCGACACAGTCAACGCACAGTCAACACCACATCACTGTCCTATCATCCTGCCATGTCACTGTCGTACAACCACGTGTTGTACCCTCAACATGCCACATCAACACTCGTACTTCCAAGTCACCTTCCTGATTAGCTGCCACATCAGCATCTGTACTGCCTAATCAACATCCGTACTACCACCTGTCATCCATACAACCATGTATCGGCCTGTCATTGGGCCACGTCAACATTTTGTACAGCCACATGTCGCGTTTGTATAGTGCCATGTGTCAATTTTTTTATTGGTCCACATCAACCCCTAAAAATGCCAAAAATGAGTGACACATGTCACCTCCTCGTGCTGCCATGTGTCCCTACTTACGTCATCATGGCATCATGCTAACGTACTGCTAAAGTTAGCAGTACGACCCATTGACTTTGACCAGTTGCCTTTTTTTGCCTGTTTGGGAAATCTAACAGAACACGATAACTTTCACATACGGTGTCCATTTTTGGAAAAAAATATATGGACAGAATTGGCGCGACAAGCCCGACGCAATGGCACTAGTTTCATATAATTCTGAGAACTTTTGTTTTGGGGCCTTCCTAGATCCATTTTGGATCATGCCTCCCCACTAAGACCTTTTGGTCCTCCAAAAGGGTATTAACCAGTCATCAAGTGCGAGATAGGCCACCCCACTTATCCTTTGTCTTTGAAATCTGTCCTGTGCACCTATCGCATCATAATCAATAGCAAAAAAACCATGACAACTGAGAGCATATTGTTAGCCACTTGAACTCCTTCACATCTTATTGAATCCACTACCATCCATGTAGAAAACATTAGCAGTGATAATATCATAAACATGAATGAAATTGAACCAATATGTTTGATGTGCTTGCTTGACATTAACTTATCTTGAAGCAAAGTATGATTGAACTTCTATTCTACAACCATCTCATGTTCATGATTAATATCAACTGCTTTACTTGGCACAATTATAGGTGTGTTTCTTGCATAATTTGTCTTCCTTAATTGTTCCATTGTTTGAAGAGATTGATTTGCTTTTATGTGATGAAAATGTACAACATATTCATTGCCTACTTTAGTTAAGTGATATTGATTATGTTCCTTCTAGAAGATTTCTTTGCGATCATGCAAATAAGGGTTGCCTAAGACCATTCCCCATTCATTTAGTGGCACCACATCACACGTTACCTCATCCACAAACTTTGATGAAATTACAAACTTTAAAGGGCATTGCTTTGTTATGTGCAATTTATGATTGTTTCTTATCCATTTAAGTGAGTAAGGTTTATGATGTAGCTTAGTTTTCAATCCCAATTGTTTAACCACTTCCTTTGAAATCAAGTTAGTTGAGATCCACTATCTATCAATGTATTGATCTTAGTATGTTTCATTATGACCCTTATATGAAACAATTTACTTCTAGAATCATATCCATCACCAATTTTACCTGTGAAACCAACTACTGTGATTTTAGTCTCATCACTTGAATCATACCCCAAGTATATTGGTTGTGTTGTTGTTGCAACTGTTTGCCTCCCTTTCCTTTGTTTGAACCATTTCGGTCTCTTCTCTGGATGCAATTGCCAGCAATGGTCATCATCATGCCCTTCTTTCTTGCAAGAGAGCTTCTCTTCCTTCCTTGTCATTGAATTTGCTTTCTTTCCATTCCCCTTTCTTTTGTCTTGTTTCCTTGAAGACGATTCCCCTGATACACCAAATATAATTTTTCCTCCTTCAATATACTTTGCTTGAACAGAAACCTCATCAAGATTAGTAGGTACAAACATAAATACAGTGTTACGAATATGTGCAGGTAAACCTCCTATATACTTCATAAGAGTTTCTTGTGTATGTAATAGAATATTTAACATTAATGCCATCTTACAGAATTCATCTGTGTATTCTTGTACCGTTTGTCCTTTTCTTAGTTTAAGACTTTGCCATTCAATTAAATCCTTTTCTTTATAACCCAAGGATAAAATTGCTTTCTAAGTGCAAAAACAAAATCTTTCCATGATGGAAATACATTACCAACTTGTTGAGTACCATGTTGCAACTTACTCTACCACCAGATGAGTGTTGTGCCTGCAAGAGGAAGCGATGCCAACTTGATTTGGGTTGCCTCATCTTTGATTTGTTGCACACTGCAATAAACTTCCATCTGTCTGACCTAGTTATCAAGCCTCTCAGAATTGACTCCACCATCATACATGGGAAATTTGAATTTTACATCAAGCTTAATTAATGACATATCATGCTTATGTTTATGGGAATGTTTTCTTGTGGTAGAAGTTGTACTTGTACTTGAAGAAGAAGAAGATGATGGAGATGAAGGAGGTGAAGGAGGTGGTTTAGCAGGATCCTCTCCTTCTTCACTTTTGTCTTGTTTTGAATATTCCCCTTGGAAAGGCCTCTTCTGTTCCAAGTAATCGTCATATAAGACCTTTACCATCTCATACATGGCGAATAAAGTCTTTTGCAACTCTATCTCGTTCCGAGACATTCCTTCTTCCAATGCCATCTTCTCACTTTGAGATGTCCTCTTTCTTGATCCAATCTCTGGATCTCCTTCTACAAGCTCGTCTTCACCACGACTTAGATTTTCCCTGGTAATCATGCAAACTCAAACAACCAATTGTCAACCTGCTCTGATACCACTTGATCCGAAAATGATCTTTAAAAGACTTGGTTGAGTTTTAAGCATGTGTTCAATTACCATTTATGAAATGAAGAGAAGAATAAGAACTTAATGAAAGAATATTGTAGCCGTCATAAATAATGCAGATCAGAAAGTAAGCATAAAGAACAACAAACCATAACATCAAGGTTCTTAACGAATTTCGACAAGATTGCCTACGTCTTCGGGTCTTTGTCTTAGTGGGGGAGGATTTCTTATTAATATTCAATGCTGCAAAATTACATAAGAAGTATCTAAAAAGGATTATAAGTTGGTCTAGCTATGTTCTTCTTGACCTCAAGAATCCAAAACAACTGACAGAACTAAAAAATCTTGAGTGTAGCTCCCAGAATTGGCCTCCAAATTTCATTTCCTCAATGGCTTCCCTGCATAAAAATGGCTTCAAGCTTCACAAACTCATCATCATTATGCTAATCTGAACCTCATGGACTATCAAAAACCTATGATTTATATAGATCTTGAGTTAGGGTTCTCCTCCCAACTTTCCCCCAATATCTAGCCTCAAAAAGGGCTCTAGATCCTCAATTTTAGGAAAAAATATCCAAAAATCAACATATTTTAACAATAAAAATCTTATTATAAAGTCGAAACCCAAAAACCAACAAATATTGGGCGCAACCCCCTTTCTCCGGGCCCCTAATCATATGGGCACTTCCATGGCCGAGCGTTAGGCGTTGGCCCCTAAACCTCTGGTCCAACCCTTTTATCCGGTTGTATGGATCCATGTGTCTTGTGGTTAAGCCTCGTGCCCTAGACCTCCGATGCTTAGCTCCTGGTCCATAGCCCCTGGTCAGTCGGCCTAACCCCCCGTCGACCGAGGCTTATCCCTAAACTTCTGCCCATATCAATTTAAAACCAATATATGTCATTTATGCGTGAAGTCCCATGGTTAGCTCGATCGGTCCACCAGTGGTTGCGAAGTCTTTGCTATGTGTGGAGGTTGGGTGTTTGATTCCGAAGAAGTAACAAATTTTTGACCCAACCAACATCAGTTAAATCCGGGGTGCCACATGGCACCCTCTGATTGGGCCACATGTCACCCTGTGATTGGACCGTACAGTCCAATCACCGACATAGTCAAAACCATGTCACTATCCTATCATCCTACCATGCCACCATCCTATCAGCCTGCCACGTCATTGTCGTACAACCACATGTCGTACCCTGAGCCTACCGCATCCGCATCCATACTTCCAAGTCACCTACCCAGTCAATTTCCACGTCAACGTCTGTACTACCCAGTCACCCTGCTACGTCAACATTCGTAGTACCACTTTTCATCTGTACTGCCATGTGTCGACCTATCATTGGGCCACATCAGCATTCCGTACAACCATGTGTTGCGTCCGTACAATGCCACATGTTAATTTTTTATTGGTCCACATCAGCCCCTGAAAATGCCAAAAATGAGTGACACGTGTCACCTCCTCGTCCTGCCAGGTGTCTCTGTTGACGTCATGCTGACGTACTGTTGATGTTAGTGGTACGACCTATTGACTTTGACCAGTTGACATTTTTTGCCTAATTGGGAAATCGATCAGAACATGATAACTTTCGCATACGGTGTCCATTTTTGGAAAAAATTATATGGCCGAAATCGACACGACGAGCCCGACGTAATGGAGTTGGTTTCATTTGATTATGAGAACTTTGATTTTTAGGCCTTACTAGATCCATTTTGGATCATGAGATCCATGTTCGTTCAAAAGGAATTGGGTGAAAGACAAGGAAATTGGATGACAGATCTGCAAGAATATGACCTCAAATTTAAACCAACCAATATCGTGAAAGGTCAATGATTGTGTAAATCGGTGACACAAGGAGCCGAGGCTAAAGAACAAGAAGAGGATGGTTGGCAAGATGAATTGATAATGTATACTCAACAAGTTTCATATATTCCATCTAGTGAAGGATCGTGCTACAATGATCTTAAGTATTATCTACAACA
>JZKD02S2131299.1:465555-476875 GCA_000966675.3 Picea glauca | reverse complement strand
TTTGAATCACCTCGCTCTTTTCAATATGCAAGTCATGGGACCTATATTTTTCTCCCTTATGATTTTGTGTGATGGAGTTTCCTTCCCAATGAAATTATGAATGGACGTCATGTTGTAGAGATCCAAGGCTGTGCTCAATGTGTCGCCATTTGTTGTGACTAACACTACAACCCATCCATTTTTACCTTCTATCTGGACACTTCTCTAAAATGGAGCATCCTTACTTTTGAAGCCAAAAGAAAAATATCATAATCCCCTTGGTCAATCCAAGGCTTCTCCTGGTAACTCGTGATTGAATTGAAAAAATGAGAAATTATTCAAAGTAGAAGTTTAAAAAAAATCTTTCGGAAAAGTTAATTTCAACTCTTCTGAGCTGCTCAGAGGAGTTCCCTTCAACTCTTCTGATATGCTTAGAGGAGTTCCCTTCAACTCTTCATATATGCTTGGAGGAGTTCTTGGCAATCGCTCCAATAAAGAAAAAGCCCTTCAACAAAGTTGTGTTAAAAGGCTCTGAACAAAATCGATGGAGTTGTTGTTAAAGTCTTCGACTTAACCTACCACATTAAATGATATTTATTAACCTAGGGATATATAAAGCGAAATGGGGGTAATACCATTATCGCTAGACACCAAAGAGAAAAAGAGATGGGCTAATCACCATTTGAGCAAATTTCCCATTCCGTTCCTTTACACGTGGCAACGATTAACCAGTAAGTTCGTCCTCCCTTTCTCTTCTTTTCTTAAAGACATGATTACTGTTTTTTCTTATTTCTCTTGCGCACCTTTAGCCATAGGTCATTCCTCTTTTCTTCCCCGACCCTTCACTTCGCTCCACCGATTCCAAACTCTATACCCTTATCACCAACCTGACTCGTTCATGGCTACAGATTAAACCAAGTGAATGTCCTTTGCAATTGACCCTTTCCCAAACCCTCGCCTCGATTTCAACTATTGAAAAACCCCCCTTCCATTTTCGTTTAGGGTGAGGAATTTTTACCTAAGTAGATCCTAATCACACATCTTGTTTCTCTAAGCTAGTCGAAAAGTTCCTCACCATGATTCATGTTCGCAAAAATAAAGTTCTGGAAATTGTTTTAGTAACTCTCTGAATATATCGAAGAAGTTACTATTAAATTATCCGATATGCTCAGGAGAGTTATTATTAACTCCTCCGATCTTCTTGGAGGAGTTACTAGTAACTCCTTTGAGTAGATTAGAGGAGTTCTTTTTGAAACATCCGAACACCCCAAGACTAGATGAGACTCTTCCAAATGCTTCTCAAAAGAGTTAATATTAACTCCTCCGAGCTGCTCGGAGGAGTTACTATTAACTCTTCCGAACTGCTAAGAGGATTTATTCTTTTTCCCTTCGATTTGCATTTTTTTAAATTGTTCCGTTTCATCAGGTTAATGCCCAAGTCTTTCACACTCAAAATATCAGTAGGCAATTGATTGCTATATACGAGGAGCAACATGTCTTGAATAGTTTTTTATTAATTCTTTCTAATAACATGCTCCAAATTTATCTTGTATGCAGGGTTAGACATGTCACCACAACAGAAAGCAACAATGAAGCCAACAAAAGCTGAACCATCTGACATCTCTCAGCAGATAGCAGATACAGAAAGTGTTAGGACCGTATACGATGATACATCAAGATATATGGACAAAGAAGGAGAGACTTTGAAATGGGGGGAATTATATTACATTTTCAAGAAATAAATATTTTCTACATAAGCAAAGGACCTAGACAAATTCCAAGTATTTAAGAACATCATAAAGTCGAAAATTTTCAGGGTGGAGGCACACCCAACAATATTCCTTTGTGCATATGTTATCTTTTGGATTTTGAAGAATGCAGATGTAGATAGTAGGTATATATTTAATGCAAGGAAGGAGTCGATAGCTTCATTTAGGCCTGATGATTTAGCCAAGTGTTATTACTTTGAGGCCATAAACAAAAAGTTAGATGTTCATCTCCTTAGCAAGTTGGAGCTCACACCAAAATATGTGTTCCCCACATGGTACAAAATAGATAAGCAGTTCAAATATCGGCTCAAGAGTTGATATCCCACAACTAATCTAAGAATACCCTACCAGTATATGGTAGCCATGTTGTGCAAATTGTATGGGGAATCATACGCAACACACTTTCCTTTGTCATATATGCCGTTAATTTTTTTCTGTGCAGATGTAGGCACCTCGTTCAACTGGGAAGACATATTGTCTAAGAATATTAAAAATGGTATTTCAATTCTTACACGAGAACAACTGGGTATCTTCCCCAACTTCCATATGGCTTCATATCTTTTAGACATAATGTGCATAGCTCACAAATCCCTGAACATGGAATGGAGTTGGTTACCCGTTGATACTTCTATCCATATTTACTTCAAAGTGCTTTGGGAGAAAAAATACCAAACATATTATGAAAGGATTTGTGAACACTTTCTTGCCCCACTATATGAGTTCAATTTTTTCACCTCCCCACCTTGTATGGCCGATAAGGCCTTAACAATTATAAGGAGGATTGGGGATTGGTATCTAATGGAACATGGTACATATATTGTGATATGTGGTGCAATGAAACCACTTCACCTACTTCCTAGGTTCATCCCAGATAAGCTTGTGCTCCAGGAAGTAGCATATTAGACAATCATACATGGGGTCAGAGGAATGTTATATAGATCGAAGAAAGCAATCTGGCCTCCATTGCCTCTTTATATTGGAAAATACTTCTTTGAAAACACCAAACAATCCCAAATAGAAGTAGACGTATTTCTCTCCTACCATTTTGGAGAGGAAAGATTCAGGAGACACGACCCCAAGAACATCGTCAAAGAGCATCTTCATAGAATGAGACTCATGTTGAGGAAAAGATGTAAAATGATCTTACTCAAGCATTTTCAGATTCTTCTTGGCTAAAGAAAAATAGACGGGAATATCACCCTATGTTTATAGCCATCAAAATTAATATCCTAACTCACAAGTATTGATTACAAGTGCTTAGGCTAGTCTTTTTATAAATAAAAGCTTGCTGAAAAATTCATTATTTATATGATTTTTTGAATATAACAGTTGTTGAAATAAATGTAGAAACAGAAGTAAAAACACCAAGTCAATAATCAAGACAGATGAGACATAAAGCATGCTATATCCAAAAAGTGCATGCTGTCCAAAAATTCAGAAGTCAATTGTTCTCAACCATTAATAAATAAAAACTTAAAATCCATATTTTCCAGTCTGTGAGGCAATCTTTCCCTTGTTGTTGCTATCACCTTTTGATCTCTCTGAAATTGCCTTAGGTTGTGTGGAGCCTTTAGGCATAATATCGCTGATCGTATGAGAGCAATCGTCCCTCAAATGCATGTGGGAGGACACATATTTCTCAGAATCATTTGAAGGCGAGGAAGGGGCAATAGTGTCTTTTCCTTTGTCAAGGGCATGGTGGGCCCCGATTTTCAATATTTTTCTTGAAAAGCTCATTCCTGTATGCATAATTGATTAGCAAATAGTTTCCTTAACAACCATACATGACAACTCTTTTAAAATATGAAATAGAATTTGGCTCAACAACATATCAGACTCATGCAATCCAATCCATACAAATTGTTTAATCGTTGTCAATGAGCAGGGGGTGAACAAGGGTCTAGGATATGCGAGGGGTTTGTATTGAGCGAAAACATGTTAAAATGAGGGGGAAAAAGATCATGGTTACTGCTCATAGACAACAAACAATCAACTGTAATGTAAACCAAAGGACATATCACTGTAATCCATCTTAAGTTGTCGTAATACAGAGTTCCTCTTAACTGTAATTAAATTTTAGGAACATGGAGTGAGTAATGAATATGGGAAGGAGAGGGGATTGTAATTAGCGAAAAGTGAAATAATGGTAGGGGAAAAGAGTGGATAATGTTCATAAAATCAATTAAGTAATCCATAAACCAATTATGTATTTAATGCAAATGATCCAACATCAATCAATTACTGTGATCAATTAACAATTGATGTGTGTATAATTTAACCATTTATGTATGTTAAACTTGCTCACTGTTCACATTTAAATCCTAAACCCTTTCTATTACATAGTACCACCATACTCGAAATAATATGCTTCCCAAATAACCTGTATAAAGAATCTTGCTTCCTTTCATTTCTTTCATTTATTATTAAAACAAAATTCCAATGAACACATAGTCACTTGTATCGACTCTGTTCAACATCCAAACCATCAAATTGTCATAAATTAATCCTTGAAATCAAGCACAGACACAAGTTCTTTTTTAAAAATCGTGCCCTATTCCATTCCTTGATTCAATTTAACAATTTAAATTGCAATGAAACCATACTTTTATAAAACCTGTGCCCATCTCTTATACGATGCACGATATCCATAGAACATACACAACAGACAACCAAAATAAAACTATCACGATTTCAAATTGCAATAATCCTGATTGGCAATTAAAACACACATTAACAACAACCATCATCTCAACTTAACCATGTTGTAGGAAGCCTACACAGACCAACGCATATGTAAGAAGTATCGATGTGACTTAATTAACCACAAAATAATGTTGGGTTAACAATCCAATTGTTACAACACAAGAGACAGTGACTGTATATCCAATTTCGTTTCTCAAACCAACCAATTAAACATGCCGAGTTATCAACAGAGACGAACCAATAATCACCACTGTCGACACTATTCCACCAACTCATAACAGTCAACAATATACCCGACTGGTTCATTATTAAAGTGGGTTTTGAATAATCAATGGTGGGCTTTGAGTAATCAAGGGTTCACTCTGTGGAACCTACACAGGGAGACTGGAGTCGACCACCACCAACAGGAGATAAACCTTCGAGACAACAAGGTGTACACACATGCCATATCACCAATAGCTTTGCAAGAGAGGGTGATAGTTCACCAGGTAGGAGAGACTATGAACAGAGGGGTAGAGACTTCTCATTGACCCGTAATAATGCTGAGAACACGCAGCGCGTAACCCTTGTGATTTTCCCATTCAACCCAAAAAATGCTTATATAAAACAGAGCCATGAAATAGAAATCAACCTTAAAGCAAGCACCTTGGCATAATAGCCATGATAACCCACTGCACAAACATTAATAGCATGAATGAGCCCATACCCAGGTGAAACGATACGCAGTGACACAAGGTGGTTCGAAATCAAACCCAACACCCCATAACAACAAAAACGATTGGGTATGGTGATAAGAAATGTGTGGAGACAACCAACAAATCTAGACCAAATGAAACCCTCCAACCAAAACCAATAAGGACGACAAAGAGCCTTCATGGCTTCTAGCACTGAGAATAATCAATGAAATTGTGACTTCAACCATCATTTTCATTTGCAATGAAAACCACACAAACAATCCATTCCAGAGAAATATCACAAGTTTACACAGTTGTCAGTCTCAAGAAAAGCACAGACCCATACATCACCAAGCCAATATCTATTTCATAATCGGAGCGGGTTCATGGATGGTGAAAAAGACATACCTGTAACTAAGAAGCCTTAAAAACACGAGCTTGGTCGAGCAGTTCTTCCCTTGCCTGAAAATCAGAGCTTAACAATAGAGAAACACAATTGAACAATAGCCAAGCTAGGGTGACGACCATAGGGAGAGGTATGGAGTGACGTGCAGTAAATGCACGTCACTTCCACCCTCCACTCATTCAATTCCTTAGTACACACCAGCCAACCCTCCATTAATCCATTAATTAATCTGTGAAACGAAACTACCATCAATCACTTGTCAAGTGCACCACCATATATCACATTAACCATTGCCAAACCTACGATAACGCATATCAAATGTGCCTTCACATGAATCAATATATTGCATAGCCATTAACATTGTTAGTTAAGACTAATACCATTCCCTTTAAACTTCAAATGCATAGTGCAACATCGTATAACATAGTAGCATAGTTCCTTTCTTTTGGATTTTGTTCATATTGCTTTATTTCTTTTCAATTGCTCTTATTTGTTGTTACGAACATGTATCTTTTGCAGGTGTCACAAGTAATAAATCATGGAGTAAATAGCAAAGGTAACAACGGATATGATAAGCCATTATGACATGACATTCGAGCCTAGAGAACCAACACATAACATGCATCATCCATCATCCATTTGTCGCGAATAGAACCAACATTGATCATCAATCATGCTCAAACCTGTAGGCAGTGTCGAACAACAATAAAAATATCAAATAAGAACTAGGTCCGATCCTCCAATCTACAAGTGCGTCCCACCGACTAGTATTATATATATATATATATATATATATATATATATATCATTTAGCTTATAATTAATAGGCTTTAGCAATATTTTGCAAGCGAAATCCTCGTTGCGATTTTAATTGTCAACAACTCCCTTACGAATACACCACTGAGTTCTGGGAAGAAGAAGGAGTACATCAAAATTCCAGAACCTATGACCAAGTTATTTTGAATAGGCAGGGTCAACCAAGAGGTAGGATTGTGGACGAAGAAGTTGCAACAAAGTCGGCCATAAAAGATGCAGAGAGAGATGAAGCTGAGAGAACTTCCACCATCTCCATATCGACCCATTCAGGTTCTACAGAAGAAGATGAAGAAGCACCAACTGATAAAAAGAGGAGGGACAAAGAGAAAGTGTTGAAGAAGAGAAATGATGCAAAAAAGAAACAAAAGCTAGAAGTTGACAAAGCAAAGGCCAGAGCATAAAATGAAGCAAGAGTAGCAGTAGAATTAATAGAAAAGGAAGCAACATAAAAAGTTGTTGAAGAAGAAGGATGCAAATGGTAGAGAAGGTGACACACACCCAATGGACTTGGATGCCCCTCGAACATCCACCGTAGGTGCAAGAACATAAACAACAAGTAGCGGATTGGGTCTCGGGCCTTGGGAACCTTTTCGGTAGAATGAAATATTAGACATACACAGTTTCACGTACGATATAAAAACTGGCTGGATCATACAAGAAAGGGTTCAAAACATTCCAACGGTAGAGGGAGCTCCTTTATCAGTAGTAACCCAGGTTTTCATCACACGAGATGTCAGGAAGACCTAGTGGCAACGACTAGGGAGGGATTTGCATTCATGGATGAAACTGTGGATACTATACAAAGGCTATGCCAATGGAACGAGGAAAAGGAAATGAAGTTCAAAGAGCTAGAAGAGAAGCTCCAACAAGTTAGGATAGATGAAAGAAGTCTTTTCAATTTTAAGGCCAGCGCGAGAAAAGTGATAAATGAGATGGAAGGTGCCATAATCGATATGTATTTCAACCTACATCTCTTCCAAAACATGCCTGCAACAATTATTGAACAAAACAACCGGATACAAATGTAATTGACGCAATACAACACTATCCAGGAAGGTATAGCAAACATTGATACTTGGATAGCAGAAAATCCTGATGTGCCTCCATAGTTACACAAACCTTCAAAATCAACAAGGAAGACATATATGTATGCACTAGACCATTTCTAACAGGTATGGAAATGAGCAGACAAATAAGTGACCAAAGAAATGGGGATCTGCTCAAAGACTCACAAAGATGCTCAAGAGTTGAAAAGACATGGCCATCTTCCAAGGTTAGACGAACTTGGGAAGAATTTAGTCATGGAAGAATTAGTGAATGTAGTTCAGGAAAGTACAAGTAGAAGGAGACAAATAGTTGAAACTTCAAATTTTGTCTCAATCGATCTTATTGATCAACATTTACTTCAGCAAACAAAGCTCCATACTATGATACATGATTACATGATAAGATTGGAGAAATATATTAGTGCCTTGGATGATATCATTTCCATGATGGAAGAAATGTTGGAGCAACTATCTTATAGGAGGATTGAGTCACTATACAACCAATTAAAAGTTTGGTCGACTTATCCTAAATACCTCAAGTTTTCCCTTTCGTCTTTGTCCTAACTACCTCAAGTTTCATCCTTTTGTGCCACTTTTCATGGGAGAAGGGAATATGAATATTTTTGTAGATTCCTCTTCAAGAAGAAGATGAAAAGAAAAATAAGAGTTACTATTAGTTGTATAAAAAAGACTAGAGACTCTCGAAACATGGACTTTTTTTTTTGGCTTTTCAAGCATTGTATAGAACCAAGAATTGTTTCAAGAACTTATACAGTGTTAATGAATATTGAGAATTCCTCAGGGCTAGTATTTGATAGAAGGAATTCTGTGTAGAAACTGATCGAAGCATTGAACTACTTCAAGTGAATATATTTGTTGTTTCTATGGACTGTAAGAACGCTTTGTTTGTTATAGACTAATTCTTATGCAATCTTAATTATTTTTGCAGTTATTGGTATTTCTTTGAATATTTCCATGCCTTGAGCTTCGTGAGTTGTTACAGTATATGTCATTATCATCTGGACTAATCTGATTATATATTTATATATGCTACTGCTTCCAATCTTTCTATTTTTATACAACTAACTATATTAAAGTTGTTTTAAGTTTGGTTGCATTATAACTCACAGGTTACTTTAGCTTTGCTCCTAGCTAGGATAGGTTAACATAGATTAGTGATAGATTAGTTGTCTTTACATACATAGTCTTCATCTACATCTTTGCATTGCACCCATCCCCACATCGGTATATGGACCTTAACTAGTAAAAAAATAAAAAAAATCGCAATAATGGCAGTCGGGCCAAATTCCGGATGGTACTCTTAATCCAAATGGCATGCAGTCTAATTGGGACTGTATATCAGGGAGTTCCCCTTACTGTTGTCCGGTGAATTTGGACCCCTCAACACGTTGTAAACATAAGCTTAAAACATGATATTTTAAAGAGAAATTTCCTTGGTTGGCTAGCTCTGTTCCTGTGAATTTATTCCTTGAGCACTGTTCAATCAATTCTGAAAACAATGACAAGTCGATTATGCCTTCAAAATATCCCCAAATTTCGTGTATGTCTTGAACATTGGTAGATCACATTCATTTAAGCTTCCATCAAATAAGAAATTTATTTTTGATGTTCCGCGTCGATTAGGAGACGCAGAAAACCTTAAAATTGCATTTGCGATTTGCCAAAATTTGCAGTTTTCAAATTCCAGCGAAATACATGCCAGAAAAATCGTCGGAGAGGGAGGAACGATCACCGGAAACTTCCAGCGAAATACAGGCCAGAAAAATCGTTGGAGAGGGAGGATCAATCATCGGTATCAACACGCCTATAGTACTAGATGTGATTGTCTAGGCGAAATGGAGATTTTCCTCGGTTCATATGGTTGATTTCGAGAGTTTATATGTCGTTGCTTTAGTTTTGGTATGCTAGGATAACTCCGATTTTTATATAAAATGTGTTTATTTATTAGTTTGATTCAAAATTTTGGTGAGTTTTATAAAATGGATTTAGCTATTAGTTTGATTCAAAAAATGAGTCTATTTATAAGTTTCATTCACAGCTTTGGTGTGCAGTATTGATGGGATGGAGCCCTCTGATGTTTATTGGAAAAAACCTCTATGTATTAAGGATATGGAAATTTCAAACCTTGTCTATATCATAAAGTTTTTGAGGAGGGTTTTTGGTTCTAGGAAAGAATGGATCTTTTCGTTACCCCATGGTTTCTAGATTTTGACCCTGCAACAATGTCTATCACCTAAATGATGGTTTGGCTTCATCTCCTAATTCTACCATTACATTTTTGGCATTTATTAGTGTTTGAAGGTATTGTGAATACCTTGGGCATGTACTTAACAATAAATCTTGAACAAATTAAGTTGGGTTTTTAGACAATGCTTGAATATGTGTTGAAATTAACATTAGCAATAGATCTTGAACATATTAAGTTGGGGTTTTACACAATTCATGAATATGTGTTGAAATCAACATTAGAAAAGGATTTTCCAAACAAGATAATACTACAAATGAGAAATTTTTAAAGGACTTTGGTTTTGGATTATAATAATACCATGTTTTTCCACTAAATTTGTAAAAAAAATAGGGCATCTTCAGGGTTCTTGTCCCCAAGTCCGAGCTTGTAAAAAAATGATAAAAACACATAAACCAAAACCAAAGTTGGCAATCATGTAAGCAACCATTTTCAAATGATGAAGATGATCATCCAAAAATATGTTTATTTATTAATTTGATTCAAAATTTTGGTGGTTTTTACAAAATAGGTTTATTATTAGTTTAACTGAGAAATGAATCTATTTATAAGTTTGATTCAGAGTTTTGGTAAGAATGTTTTATAGGAATGGAACCTTTTGATCTTAGTTGGAAAAAAACTCTATGCACTTGCTAGATATGGACACCTCAAAACTTGTTGATTATAAGAAAGTTTTTTAGGAGGGTCCTTGGTTTTGGGAAAGAGCATATCTTTTCATTACCCCATGATTTCCAGAATTTGACCCTATCATTATGTTTATCACCAAAATGCCAATTTGGATTGACCTCCCAAACCTACCACTGAATTTTTGACATTATCAGTGTTTGAAGCTATCAGTGATACCTTGGGAAAGTACTTAGCAATAAATATTGACTAGATTAAGTTGAGTTTTTTCACATATGCCAAAATATGTGTTGAAATCGACATTAGCGAGGGTCTACTGAATAAGATGATACTACAAAGAGGAAAATTTATATTAACTTCGGTTTTGGATTATGAGAATAAAAGAGTTTTGTGTCATATCTGTCAACAAACAGGGCTTGTTCAAGATCTTGTCCCCAAGCATGAGTTCACCCAAAAATGAAAAAAAGACAAACCAAAACCAAAAGTTGGCAATCATGTAAGCAACCATTTTGGAATGATGAAAATGCAGAAAATCAACAAACATCATTTTTTAGAGAAGGATAACAATCCTTTTCTAGGAGCACTGATTGAGGTATCACATCTTCCCTTAGGGGATATAGAAGAAGAAAAGAATACCAATATCCCCCCCTCGAGGGTGGTAGTTGTAAACAAAGCTCCATTTGGAGGAATGAAGAGACTTCATGAATCTAACAAATTTAATTTTGATAAGGAGTTGGCACTCCATATGAATCTTGGGAACTTGAATTCCAATTTAAATTTCTTCTTTGTGGATCCTTCTTCAAAGGGGTGGATTGAAGTTAAAAATAAGAAAGGGAAAAAACCAAGATTAATGATTATTTTATGCATTAGTATGAGAATATTGCTTAGTATCTTAAGCAAAAGGTATGGATTAGTATGAGAATGTTTTGTTTATTTTAGTTGAAGATGATTTGATTTTTCAATGGGACATAAATGAAATGTCCATGAAAATGTAAGTGCAATATGCACATGATCAATGTAATTTCCATTCAATCTCT
>JZKD02S2131299.1:423342-454432 GCA_000966675.3 Picea glauca | reverse complement strand
AAACTTCCTTAATATAGATAGCCAATACAATGCCAAGAGATCTCTATGCTAAAACAAAAAGTCCTCTCCAAGATATGTGCCACTCTCTCTCTCCTTTGCCGGTAACAGATCAGAAATTGTCTCTCAAACTGAGCAAGTGAGTTATGTCCAAGTGAGGCGCTAGCCTCCTTTATTTATACAAGTCTGACACGTGTGAAGTGTCTCTTCACTGGCAGGGCCGACTTCTCAATCTGGGTGGGTAAACCCACCTTTATTATATTTCTGGGTCTCTTTATTAACTGCTAGGGCCAACTTCTTATTCTGCCTATTATAATTGTCTTTTGACCAATCCGCAAAAGGGGATTTGGTCCTATTACAATAACCAACATGATCAATCCACAATGGGGATTGATCCTATGAATAATATATCAATAATAATAAGAATACTCTTTGCAGTTACAATATTTCAACAACATCATTAATATAATTACATCGTTGCGTGTAGACTGACCACGAAGAAAGAGTTATGGGGGACTAAGCTCCACTGGGAAGGGAAAGGGAAAGGGCTAAGAGGCTCGGAAAAAGGGCTAAGCTTGAGGGCTTAACCCCAAGGGAATATTATAATATATTTTCCTAAAAGACTAAGGTTTGGGAAATAACCCATGTTATCCTAAGTTCCTTTGGGGAAAGGAACGAGCTACCAAGAGATCCATGTGTCGATCTTGGTGCATGCAGTTTTATGTGAGGAAATCAGTCGTTGAGGGGGTTCAATCAACGATTCTTGCCCAGCTCCCCATGCATGAACGCACTCAAAAACTGAACATTCACGCAACCATCCACTTCCTCCATAGTTGACCTCTACAACATTCATGCAAGCTCTGAAACCTGCAAAAACCCGTGAAGCTAACCCATTTTTATCCTGTGAAGCACACCACGACTGTGCAGTGCCTGAGCCATATCACAACCTAGCCATTTTTTTGTTGTTGCCCATGTTTTTCTATGGATTAGTGTGGCTTATTGTCATTACCAGATCCATACTGATTTGTTGTTGTGATTACATGATTGGATTGGCCTTGGAGTTGGACTGAAGAAGCAGGTTGTCAAGCTTGTGAGCAACTCTCTCTAGGTGAGAGAGGTTGTTGGGGAAGTGATTTTCCCAGAGGGAGCCTCATGACAGTTGTAGTTCTCTGAGACTTCCTGTTAGGTCTGTTGTTGAATCCTTGGAAGGGGAGTGGGGTAGTTGAAGGACCGCTGAGTAGAGAAGGGGCACACTCCCTGGGGTGGGACAAGCATATGGGGAATGAGGGACTATAAGCTGTGGACATGACTGGACTCTTGGGGACAAAATCCTTCCTGTAGAGTTTGTAACCTTAGCCTAGCCTAGTATTTACCCCTACCCTAGGTGGAGTTTAGTCCCAACTTGGGGGTGGCCCATTGTTGATAGTTTGGAGTAGCGTGGTCTAAGGCTGGGAGGTTCATGGAAGATCTGCATGCAGTTGGTGGCTTTCATAAAAGGATAAGTACCATTTCTATGTTAATTTTTATGATGTGTATCTTGTACATGTCTTGATATTTATAATATTTTCCGTGTGAGATGTTTGTAGAAGATGGTTGTGATTTCCTCATTAAATTGCATATTAGTAGAATGCATATTAGTGTTGAATTTATATGTATGATGTTCCGCAAAGATCTTTGTGTGCCATAACCCAACAGGTCTATGCCTGGGCATGGACAATTTTGACCATAAAAAACAAAGTGAGAATTTTTTATTTCAAGTGACATTGCCCAACAAATGGCCCAGAGCTTGAACAAAGCAGTTTTGTAGTAGCATGCCCCGACTTGGGTGGCCGAGGGACATTACAGGAATGATGAGTTCCTGAAAAAATGCACTCCCTAAGGGAGTCCATGGAACCATGGTTTCATGAACAAGGAAATCCCTAAGGGAGGCCAAGGAACGATGGGTTCCTAAGAAAGGCACTCCTTGAAGGAGGCTAGGGAACCATGGGTTCCCAAAAAAGACACCCCCTAAGGGGGGTCAAGGAACGATGGGTTCCTTAAAAAGGAACTCCTTGAAGGAGGTTAGGGATCCATGGGTTCCTGAACAAGGCCCTCCCTAAGGGATGCCAAGGAATGATAAGTTCTTGGAAAAGGAACTCCTTGAAGGAGGCCACAAAACAATGGGTGCTTGGAAAAGGCACTCCCTGAAGGAGGCCAGGGAACCATGGGTTCCCAAACAAGGCCCGCTCTAAAGGAGGCTAGGGAACCATGGTTTCCCAAACAAGGCCCGCCCTAAAGGAGGCCATATAACAATGAGTTTTTGGAAAAGGAACTTGCTGAAGGAGGCCATGGAACCATGGGTTCCTAAAAAATTCCTTCCCTAAGGGAGGCCATATAACAATGAGTTCATGGTAAAGGTACTCCCTGAAGGAGGTTGGGGAACCATGGGTTCCTGGAAAAGGTACTCCCTGAAGGAGGTTGGGGAACCATGGGTTCCCGAAAAAGGTACTCCCTAAAGGAGGCCGCATTGAACTTACGGGGGTAACTAAAAATGACCAAGGCTAAGGGGGCATCACCACAAGAAGTAATGAAAATATCTTGGTGGATCATTCCGATTAGGCCATGTGGCTTGTAATCGCATGATGTTTGGGGGAATTGGACACAAGATGGTGCTATAATGGTTCCCATGAAGGGTATATTGTGAGTTGGTGTTGTGTCGAGAGCTAGGTCTTATGAGACCAAGGTGACAAGTGGTACTGCCCCCTGTATTACCATATGATGACTGGAGAAAGGGTTGTTGCTAAATACCCAAGATGATGGACCAAAGGTATAATAATAGGAAATTTAAGGTTGTACATCCACCAAAGAGGATCTAGAATAGTGTATTAGATCCAATATTTTGTGTTATATCTATTGTGGGGTTTGCGACTTTAAACTGTGTGGTAACATCTTCTATATGGGCATGATTGGTTATCATGGAATTGGATTCCTTGATATCCCTATCAGTGAGAAGATATGATCTTATTTGAGAGGGAGAAATGACCTTATCAAGGAAGATAATATTAGAGGGTGCACCAATTGAATTGTTAGGACCCTGCCAACAATGGATAGGAGAACCTAGATGGAGGTTATCACTAGAATCACCGAAAGAAGTAGTGTCCTCAAAGAATTGTTCGTCTTCTGGGAAGAATGTAGTTGAGATTTCATGATTTCTTTTGGTTTTGGGGGAAGAAACATGCATGGATTCCCCCAAGGATGAATGAATTCACCCAGCCTCCAAACCCAAGTGGTGAGGAGGTGGTTCTAGAAGCATGTCATCATTTTTAAGGGGAGTGGATGTTGCATGACTAGTGACAGTGTACACATAGTGCATGGACTCAATGTGAGCAACATGATGTGAGATGTTATTCATAGAATTATGTGGGTGGGGATCAATGTAGGAGAGTTGATCGATTGTGATGATGTGTCCCTCATGTGGGAATATCATGAATCGAAAGAGTGAAAACACCACAACACTCATGGCATAGATGAAATTATGACCCGAGATAATTTTGTAATCCAATGGACCATCCATGACATCAACGTTCATCAAAACCATCTTACCACCTAACTTGGTGGGGATATTAGGTAAGATCCCTAAGGGGGAACAAAGTCTACCATCAAAGGATTTTAACACAGTCATCGATGGGATAAGAGTAGGGGAGCCTAGTTGTTTCCAAGCTAATGATGACATAATACATGAGGATGCCCCATCATATATTATACATTGATAAAATGTATGGTTTTTAATGATGACCCATTTTTGAAATATGGTAGAAGATGGTAGTCATGCTTGGATAAGTTGATCCCAATCAGGGGTGATGACCTGTGATGGGCGTGGGTACACACTTACATTTTCATTACAAGGATAAGGTCCAATAGACATTGTGGTATTGGAGGTGGAAGGGGTGCCCCCAAGTCTATATGACTGAGCCTCGGTCGTGAGGTAGATTGGGTGTGAGGGGGGATTACCCATGTCAGGGGAAACAAATGATGTTGATGTGCATGGAAACTCACTCGATGGAGTAATGGGTGCATGCTAGGTGTTAACAACTCCCTCATGGGGAATCGGGTTTTAGAGAACTGTTGGTGTTTGAGGTTGAAAATAATTGTGGGGTATTTGTTATAACCCTAATTTGCACCATACATGCTTACCTGGCATCAGGCCATCTCAGATCCCTTCTTTTCCAAAGCACTGCTGAACAACCCTTTAAAAAACCTCTTTTATAAGGGCCCACACACCCTACTCCATTACTGCATGTGTGTACACGCTAGCTGACCTAAAACAATGCGCGTGGACCGAAAAAAACACAAAAAAATGAAAGCTGCTAACCAAACACACAGCTTTGGGTGAGTTAACTAAAACTCCCAACCATGCATGGCCGAGGGTTCGTCCAAATACCTAGCTTCTTCTAGCCTATAAAAGAAGGGTTAGGGGTCCCATTTGGAAGAGGAGAATAAGAGTAAAGAAACTCTACCCAATTGCACATTCCCATTGTCCCAACCCTTTAGCTATCCTTGTGCAAGAAGAGATACAAAGCAAAGAAGTTGGAGGACATTTGAAGAGGAGCCCAGGATCAGGTTCGCAGAGCAGTGGCCGGTCTCGACATTGTAAATTGATTCATTAAAGTTAATAATAAAAAAATGCTTTTCCCGTCCCACTATATGAGTTCTTCATAGTTTAAGTAAATATATGTTTGAATCTCTAACCCATTAGTCTATAGGTAAAATGCATGTGTAGTTTGTTGCTTGTTTTGTATGCAGGCTAGCCTTGGGAGGAGAGCTGCTAACGAGTGATCAAGCGTGAAGAAGGATCAACATCGAACGTCCGGAACAAGGTATGTTGGTCTAACCATGTTTTTGCTGAAAATAAATGGGGATTAGGTCTGGGACGAAGGTAGAAAGTAGGTTTCTTTTGGTCATATTTGCGTGCATAATATAACCCTATTTGCTAGTCCGTAGAGGGATTTCCCACCACAACAGAATTGGCGACCATACTGGGGAAGTCTCTAGGGTTCCTGGGAATATTTTTGGGTAGTTTTAAAAGATTGGTTTTCTTTCATGTTTTTTGAAGTTTCTGCAAAGTCTGAGCTGACAGAGAGTTTGGTCTTCCATATCAGCTATCTCTGATTTTTGCTTGACTGTGTTTTTTTGAGACCCACAAAGGTACACGTGGCCTGCATAAGGTCTGCACGCATGTACCCGTGCCCTACTTTCTTACAGCCCGTGTGTGAATGCTAGCTAAAGAAGTAGCAGTAGCGTGTATATTCCAAAAAATTTTGGAGGCAATCATCCTCTTCCCTGTCAGAATCAATCATTCTCCGGGGTTTTCTGGAACTCTTTCTAGTCTTGGTTGTTCACAGTCTCATCTCAGATTGGTTTGTTTTACGATTTTTTTCCTTACATTGTTTTCCTTTTTTCTGTTAAAGAGAGTATCTAAGCCTTCAGGAGATCTTGGTTCTCAATATTAGTGGTCTCTTCCTGGTTTGGATTGTCTGTTTTTATTTGTTTCAGAGTTTTAGAGATACACGCGGCCTGTATAAGGCCAATACGCATGTACACGCCCTCTGGCTCTACACAGCTTGCGTGCACATGCTTGTTGTTGAATTGTTAGTAGTGTGCTTGTGCATGATAGTTTTTGTTAAGGGTGAGGAAGTCATCCTTTCCCTTGACATGAGTTATACCTCTCAGGTTTTTGAATCTCTGTCCTAGCCGTCAGTAGCTTAGGGTTGATCTTAGCCATAGCCTTCTTTTTCATTTAAAAGTTGTCATCAATTTTTTTTTCTTTAGGGTTTTTAGACAAGTGTGAGAGTCCTTTTTTGAGTTGCGAGTGTGTGATTTCTTGAAGTGATTCTTTGTGATCTGCGATTAGGCCAGAATTTTTTCTTGGTTTTTACTTGTTGATATTTTTCCTTTTTGCTTTGTGAGCATTCAAATAAAAAAAAATCTTTCATTTTTCTTGTTTGGTTTGCATTAGTAACTAGGGAAAAGTCTTTTCTTTCATAAGTTCTTTGTAGTTTACTTAGATCATAAGTAGCTCGTAGTCGAGTGAAATTCTGTTTTGAGTTTGCTGTTCAAAAATCTTAGAAAATTAAAAAAAAAATTTGAAAAGTTGTTGAAATTTTGCATTAAGTGAAGGTTTTTGTTTCCAGCTTTTTTTTTCATTTTTACTTTCATCTTTCAAACATCATCAGTTTCACTTTCATACCTTTTGATGTAAGACAATCCATAAAATTAACACTAAATCTAAAATTTATTAGACTTTTATGTTTGTAGGGTTAACCAACTAGTTCAGGATTAGGGCCTTGGATTAAGTTGGAGAGGAAACTCTTCAAGGCCATCAAAATCAAACATTGGAGTCTGAGTTAGGGAGTGTCCAAGTCCAGTATCGTGAAAATTATCCAGGACCCCCCTCTAACACAAGGGATAAACACGAGGTCGTGTGCGGAAAGGTAGCGGAGATAACCCCTCCAAAGCTGGACCAATCGTAGTGGAGAACACATATAGAGGTCTTGTTTTGGGATTTCGTCGATTGCATTTTCCATGGGGCTGCGTGGGTCTCGAATATGTTCGAGGTCATCAGTTGTCTTCCAGACCACTTGCTTTCGATACCCTTGACAGGTTTCGGGCTCGATACCCTGCTCATTATGGTCTACCCGACTTTCAATTGTACCCACCTGGTGATTGTTCGCGCGCTGGCAACCTAGTTGCCTATATTTTTTAGGGACATACACAGGTGACTGTGGGGATATATCGCGGTACCTAGGATAGACATTGGGCCACAATTTGCAGAGTATACCCGGAGGGTGCTTCCGTTTTCGAGTTGCACTTGCATCGGTAAGTTGCTCTAGTGTTGGTTGTTATAACTGTTCTTCCAATTAATTTAGTGTTTGCCTGTCTTATCTTATAGGGACTTTTTATTATGTGTTAATTTTGAACGGTTAGACTACCCTAGTGTGTCTTTGATCTTCTCACACAGTGGAGGATCACGAGCTTTGCCGGCCATGAAGGCTTCTTAGCCTGCCACCGGTTACACTGGAGCCACCCCTGCCACCACTAAGGCGAAATCTAGACCAAAAAGGGTCTTTTGAAGCGATCGGGTCACAAGAAATTGTGCCCAACCAACATCTAGAGGAATCGACCATTTTAGACCTTGGAGCGCAAGCTTTTGGTCTGGTTGAAACCTCCACCATTGATCTTTCAGCACACACCATCGTACCAATTCATCCTTACGAGTGCCAGACAGTGTCGCATGTAGCAATGGAAACAAATGTTGTTACTCCTTCTGGGAATTCTTCAATTCCCACTACGGCTGTCACCACAGGAGAGTTTCCAGCTCCTAACCCACCGTCACCGGTCCGAGCCACCATGGTCTCGACCACCTCTACATCACACAGTGGTCCGATCCTGTCTCTGACAGCAACCATAACCCCTTTCACACCAAGTGCAACAAGCCCTCCGTTCTCATACGGGATGCCTATTTCAGGTACAAGTCTTGTACTTTCCTACTCCACTTCATAGACTTCAGGTCTGGGGGCAGGGAGCTCTAACACTCCTCTGCAAGGACACATGGGGGGCACTCCTGTTCCTTTTAACGCTTTCCCTTATGGGGGAGGTCATATACCTCCTTCGTCCCCTTCACTCGATGGCACGCATCAGTAATCCGTCGGGCCACCTGCACACCATAGTTTATTTGGAGCAGGGAGTCAAGGACCACCTTCACATAATATGACGGTAGGTTCGACACCATTTTCTTTGTTCTGTGCATTTGGTAACAACGCCTTCTCGTCAGCTGCTTTCCCGACTGGGGGCAATCTTGGTTTCAGACAATCTATTCCTATGCAGGGTACTATTCCTGCACAGGGGGCACACCCAGGAACTTCTTTTGCATCAGGGCCTTGGAATTCTTGGCAGGGATCTGTTCCATCGTTTGGAATGCTGATCTGGGGTAATTCTTTCCACCATCAATGGAACCCCAGACAAAGTACTATGCCTATCCCCACGGGACCGACATGGGGCAACCCTTCCCAAAGTCCTTCGAATGTAATACATGCCCAACCATCTATGTCCTATTTTGGAAATCAACCGATGATGTCTCCTCACACGCAAAATCCATATGCTGGCCATGGCCATGGTTTTTACCAGCATCCGGGCCAGCAGCCGAACTTTTCCTAGCAACTTGGTGCCAGTCAAACTCCAGGTCCCTTTTTCCCCAGTTATCACCAACAACCCAAACTACCTTTCCTGGCGACTTTGCATTTTCCAGACTTGACAAGGTTGTTGAATGACCCCATCTGTCATGATCCATGTTGGCCTCCTATGCCGACGAAGTTGCCTTCGGACATCCCAAAGTTCGAAGCTAAGCCTAACGAAGATCCAGGAGATCATGTGACTACCTTCCATCTTTGGTGCTCATCTAACTCGTTGAAAGATGACTCCGTACAATTGCGATTGTTTCAACGTACTCTCTTTAGGAGTGCCGCAAAATGGTACATTGAGCTCGACCGCTCAAGATACTCTTCCTTCGACGAACTGGAAATGGCTTTCCTTAACCATTTCCAGTTACCTATGAGATACAATGCTGGCACATAATTGCTAGCCAATTTTTCACAGACAAAAGAGGACCATATCTCTGATCACATCCGAGAATGGAGACGCCAAAAGAGTTTAATTAAAGTACCAGTCCCACTAGCATTCCTGCTAGAGTGGTTCCTTAAGTCTTTAGTCCCACAGTTGTCCAAAGATGTCGCGATGTCAAGAGTATTTTTCGAAGAAGACGCCATCATGAGAGATCAACAACTTGAGCTAATCTATTCTCAGTCCGGTTTATTATACAAGATCTTTCCAGATGCACCACGCTCAATACTTGATAAAACTAGACAGAGAGCTGGACCACATGCCGATGGTATTGTTGGTTCAGCACAAACAAAGCCCGCTGAGCAATTAGCAACTCAGTTGCAACAATTGTCTATACAACACACAATGGCCAACCAAACTACTACTTTGGCTGCTCCCTCTACCAAAATGTCGAATGTACACACAGTGCAATCGACTAATCCAAAGGCCACCCAACAACCTGAAGGGTAAGGGGGATAAGAAAATCACTGATAAGGGGGATAAGAAACCCACTGATAATGCTGGCGGAGGAAATACTGAGAAATGGAAGGCAAGGTATCCATGCAACCTATGCGCAGAAGACCACCTGACCCACCTTAGTCCTCGGCTTGCAGAGGCCCAAAAGTTTGTGACACAGCCACAACCTGCTGTGTTAACCAATCCATTCCAACATGGGCAAAATCTAACGCAGGCCTCTGCAAGCACGGAAGGGGGAAGCCAAGGACCCTCTTTGCCTGTGAACAAGCCCGCATCTGCGAACGTATATATGGTGAGGGGTGATGATTTTATATCGACTAGAGCGCATGACTATAGTAAACCAAGCACTTCTGAAAAGGGTAAAGAAGATGAACTCCCATCTCTTTCTCTACAGATTGAGAAGACGTTGGGCGAAACAATGACACGCATTCCCAAAGGCACATTCAAAAAAGATTCTCATAACCCAAACACAAGGGCCACCGAGAACTACTCTGTGGTGGAAAATTTATCACAAACCCCTTGTGCGATGTTCGCTTTGGAGGTCCTCCAAAGCTGCCCTTCCCAGAGGAAATCCTTGTTAACCACTTTAGGATCTACCGAGACTTGTAATCCGGATACAATCATGCTGGATACAACTGACTTGAAACCTCATCTGCCTTACCACGTAGCATTTCAAATAGTAGTGGCTTATCCCACGAAAAATTTTACTCGAAATATCTTCTGCATGGTGGTTGATGAGGGTGCCTCGACATGCGTTATGTCGTTGGCATGTTGGAAGGCCATTGGCCAACCCGTTTTGTCTCCGTCACCTACTCTCCTCACTGCTTTTGATGGTCATTCGTTCCGACCACATGGTATCATTCCTTCTTTCCCCATGTAATTAAGAGGGAAGACCGTGTGTGTCGAGATAGAGGTAGTCGATGCTCCCCTCGACTATAACCTCTTGTTAGGAAGGAGTTGGACTTATGCCATGCAAGCCGTGGTTGCTACATTTTTTCGGGTCTTGTTGTTTCCACACGAGGGCCAGATAGTGACCATTGATCAATTGTCTTTTTGCAGACCTGACCCTTCATTGGGGGAATCCACAGTCCCGATGATCGATAATCCTCAACTAGGTGTAGTCAACGTAGGGGTTGGTTTGTGCCCATCTTTGATGGGTACCTTCGGTTACCCGCCCCCTCAAGGCGATATCAAGTTTATATCCAATCACCATAAGGTTGATATTTTTCAAGTTTCGTCGTTCCGCACGACTTACTTTGACGATCCGTGGATACTTCCTTTCCCATTGGCCACTATAAATGAGACAGGGCACCCGGGCATGTCCATGGCCTTGTCCATAGCTAAAGTAGCGTACTCTTTAGTCCAACAAGCTTCAGCCAACACTGATCCAACTCCTGCACAAGAGTTCGATCCACTTCTAGAGCCTATTTGGGCTCAGGGTTCTTTTGCTAACACCGATTCGTTAGACTTGTTCTTGCCCTTTGACAAAGCAATAATTGAAGCAATGACTAGTCCGGACAAACCCTGGGAAGATATTCATCACAGATCATACTTCCTCCTAGAGTTAAGCCAAATCGAAGCAGGAGAATTCACCGTGACTATGACGGGAGATCAGTCTTGTCCTATTAATCCCTTAGCTACACACGAGGTTTATGCCGAGGGTAATATGGAAAGTATCGCTGAAATGGTACCTATAAATATCTCCAGAACCCTTGGCATCATAGACAATGTTTTCGTCAGAGCATACTTCTCCCCCGAGGAGATACCCAACATTGATCCACAAAGTGTTGAACATGAGCTAACTTTGTTGATTTTCAAGCTCGCTTTGAGATCCGAAAGCAACATCCGGCGAGACTGCATTTATGCTTTTTGATCTCGTCCGGATTAACTGAGAAAAGTAACCTATAACGAGTCTTCTTTTAAGCCCTTTTCAGACCCTCTAAACATGAAAAGATTGCCAAGCGATCTTGTGGCCTTTCACGCTCGTTAAACTGAAATTTGAAGTCACATCTGTCCGGTGGTAGTTTACCCCTTTTTCGGTTTGGACGGTCAACTGTACAAACAAAGGTATACTCTATGGAACTTTAGTTCTCTAGAAGAGTACTCTCGTGTATCATTTTAACCCTTTTTCGGGCCTGAGGGACTAAATTTACGAAAAAGGAACCCCCACGGAGTCCATAGTTAAGCTCTTTTCAGACTCCCTAAAATTGAAAAGATCGTCGAGTGACCTTATTCTTTCACACTCGTTAAACTAGTCCAGAAGAACATTTTTGATGGAGTCCATAGTTAGGCTTTTTTCAGACTCCTTAAAAATGAAAAAATGGCTGAGTGATCTTGTCCTTATCACACTCGTTAAAATGGTTTTGAATAGACGTCTTGTCGGTGCTAGTTTACCCCTTTTTCGAATTGACTAGACTATCTTCGAAAAAGGTACCCCAATGGAGTCTCCTTTTATGTTTTTTCAAACTCTCTAAATATGAAAAACCACCGAGCTTACCTTCTCTGGGCTCATTAAACTTACATCGAAGGACGTTACCATTGTGTGTTTTGTTAACCGCATTTGCATACCTTATACGCCAGCCTTGTAGCAGTTTGCTTTTGCGTCTTAACACCCTTGGCCCCCAGAGGATTTTTCCCGAGTATCATTATTCTGAACATCAGTCTTGTCCTTGCGCCTTGAACTTGTATGTTTGTAACACTCGTTCCTCCTTTGTAACGTAACATTCCTTTATTCTTTTTTCCAAAATTTTTGAAAAAGACAAAAAAATCAAATATACCCCAAAAAGAGGAAGGGAAAAGCATTTTCTTTATTGGCAGCATAATGAGTTGCCCTTGGATAAAGCACATTTGTCCGTTTGTTCGTCAAACTATGGGATGTAATATGACCTTAGGAAGCTGTTCTCGCTACATAAAGTTGTGTCCTCCTCCGTTTGGTTATTCTTCCAAACATATGGAGAGTTTGCGTTGCCTCCTGCTTCGTAAACTTATGATTAATGCCATGCTGCCTAAGTCTCATCATTTGTCGTGCTGTTGTTCAAGGGAAGTTTCTACCAAGCCTGAGTTGGCCCCTTTGCAATTTGTCTCTTGCCCTCATACCTTAACATCCTGGATGTCCAATCAAGTCCTTGTTCGAAATCAATGAAGCGTTCAGTCTGATCATCAAGATTATCTAGTCCATGACTGACAAGCTGTCGAAGACCTCTGGGTAGTGAAGTCGTACACTCATATTACACTCCTACCTTGAGTTTTGAATATTTTGAAGTTGTCGCTCGAGCTCTAAAGATCTCATCTCCAACCATCAGGCCGTATCAACTTCTAGAAGATGGATACTCTATATGTATATCTTTTTGATTTCGAGATGTAGCTCCGCTGTGTATTATTCATGACTACACTTTATATAGTTATTTGACATGGATCTATAGTGTATTTGATTGGTAGCCATGATTCTATTTTATCCCGAGCATGGGTATGCCCGCCTCGGTGAGACATTTGTTATTTTGCAGATGGCGCCTCCCAGTTCTTGGTCCCTGGGCTCACTTGTTCGGCACATCAATAAAGATTGGTAATGTATTTCAGCCATCAGATGCTCTTTTGACCTCACACATTAGGGGGCATCTGTTATAACCCTAATTTGCACCATACATGCTTACCTGGCATCAGGCCATCTCAGATCCCTTCTTTGCTAAAGCACTGCTGAACAACCCTTTAAAAAACCTCTTTTATAAGGGACCACGTGCCCTACTCCATTACTGCATGCATGTACATGCTAGCTGAGCTAAAACAACCCGTGTGGACCGATAAAAGCACGAAAAAAGGAAAGTTGGCGACGGAACACACAACTTTGGGTGAGTTAACTGAAACTCCCGGCCATGCATGGCCGAGGGTTCATCCAAATACCTAGCTTCTTCTAGCTTATAAAAGAAGGGTTAGGGGTCCCACTTGGAAGAGGAGAATAAGAGTAAAGAAACTCTACCCAATTGCACATTCCCATTGTCCCAACCCTTTAGCCATCCTTGTGCAAAGAGAGATACAAAGCAAAGAAGTTGGAGGACATTTGAAGAGGAGCCCAGGATCAGGTTCGCGGAGCAGTGGCCGGTCTCGACATTGTAAGTTGATTCATTAAAGTTAATAATAAAAAAATGCTTTTCCCGTCCCACTATATGAGTTCTTCATAGTTTAGTAAATGCATGTTTGAATCTCTAACCCATTAGTTTGTAGGTAAAATGCATGCGTAGTTTGTTGCTTTTTTTGTACGCAGGTCAATGTTGAGAGTATAGTTGCCAACAAGCGATCAAGCGTGAAGAAGGATCGACATCGAACGTCCGAAACAAGGTATGTTCATGTAACCATGTATTTGCTTGAAAGAAATGGGGATTAGGTCTGGGGATGAAGGTAGAAAGTAGATTTCTTTTGGTCATATCTACATGCATAATATAACCCTATTTGCTAGTCTGTAGGGGGATTTCCCACCACAACAGTATTTGTGAGAGTCCTTTAGAGGTAGGGTTTTTTGGGTATTCATTGTCTCTCTTTCGTCCATTTGTACTCAACAAATTGGGGAAAATTGTGGGTATAATGACCATACTCACCGCATAATGCACAAGGGAAGTTGGTTCGGAGGTTGTTGTTTCTCCCTTGTCATGGTTGACCAGTATTATTTCCCCCTTGGGAGTTTTGGTTAGATTGGTTTTGGTTGCCCCATGTTGGGGGATTTGGCTGTTGGGGGTTTCCCCCTTGTCCTTGGTTTCTATTCTTTCCCTTTCTCTGATTGTTGTTGGGTTGATGAGGGGGATTGGCTATATTCAATTCTTCAAGGGATTGAACTTGTTGAATAGGAGAGGGTTGGATAAAATTTACCCTTTCCTGGTGTTGGCCATGTGTTGCAGCAATGGGTTGAGGAGGACCAGGGAAGGGGTAGTAGTATATGTTGTAGATGGAAAAGGTCCCGGATGTTGTACATGCACTAGGTGGGTGGGGGGTATAGGTACTGGTGGTCCCATGATGGGAGGGGGGTACCATGAATGGTTGTGAATGGGTTGGGGGAGGGTAGTATGGGTTTCCCCCATATGGTGGTTGATACAAATTGGCCCCAAACGTAGGAACCAGTTGAGTGTGTGGGTTTGTATGGGCCATAGGCCCAATCAAACCATCGACAATGTGTGATGTTCCTAGTTTGTCTTGACCAAATGGTAGAGGGAGAGAAGCATCTGGTAATACTGTATAAAGATACCCTGATTGAGAGTAAATTAAATCGAACTGTTGGGCGTTAGTGATGGCCTCGTCTTCAGTTTGAGGAAAAGTAGTGGCAACGTCTTTAGCAAGGAGAGGGACTAGTGATTTGAGGAACCAATCTAGTCATTGTTGTGGGGTGGTATCTACTTTGCAAATACTTCTTCTCCTTCACCATTCATGGATGTGATCAGTGATATGGATGGTCGAGGTTTGTTTGAATTTGGATAGGATTGCCAAGTTGGTGTCATGGTGCGCTGGGAGTTGGAAGACGGTAAGAAGACTTTCACCCATGACGCAAAGATTGAGTGGGCCCCGACTTTCTCCTCCACATACCATTTAGCAGAGGGACCAGTGAGCATTCTTTGGAACAAATGTAAGTGAATGCAATATTCCATAATGCTATTGGAAGAGCGCCACAAGTGGAAAGACATAATGTGATTAGCGAGGTCTACTCCGAGTTTTCCTTCGAATTTGGGAATATTCGAAGGTAACTTAGAGGGCATATTTGGCCAAGTGGGGTCATGTAATATGGGATTGTTCGTTAATTTTCTCAAGTTGGGGATATTGAGAGATGCCAAATATGGCATGGAGGGGGAGTACCAACCATGGTATGTTATGGTTGAGAATATGTTCCTCCTAAGGATGGTTGGGAGCTTGTACCTTGCGATGAAGGTTGAGTTCCGCCTCCTTGTTGTGGAGGACTGGTAGGTGAACTTCTATGGATAGTGGTGCCAAGCAAGGTGGATCCAAGAAATGTTGAGCCTAGAATTGTAGTGCTCACTAGTGTATGTGATGGTTGGGCTAATGTATCATCCAAGTCGAGGATACCTAACAAAATTGGGGGGAGGTTTCTCAAGCACCTATAATGATGAGGATGCTATGGTTCTCCTATGATTCTGGACTCTATCTGGATGTGTTCTGATGGTGATGAGAAGAACCGATAGAATAAGTGATTTACAAATTACCGTAACAATGTATTCATGAACTGCATGTAGTCAAATGGTGACAATCATACATGTAAAAATAATGATACTGGTAGTTTGGTTGTTTTCTGACTCTGTGTGGGGAAATATAAAAAATAATGCACGTTTCCTATCCGACGTAACATCCTTCCTCTCAAATAGAACTGGACCTCTAAAAATGCACTCGATAGTGGGGTCAGAACCCACTTGAGGAGATACTAGTGAAGGGATGAACAATCAATTATAATGAGGGACGAAGGGGGAATATCCCGAAAGTACTGGCGATATTTCCCAATATCCATTCAAAATATGATTGAGGTGCAATTGCATCCCACAACCGCCACCTTGGGTAGATAAGACCTAGAATTTGGCCATTAAGTCACCTTGATCGAGCACGACATTTAGATTTTCAGCCTCAGAAATTGGTCACGAGCTGGATGCTTTCCAAGGGTTGGGTGACCCAAGAAGGAACACATAGAACAATTAGACCTTGGCCTTTGACCCTTCACGGGTATCTCACTTCCTTATGGTGTAGGAATACTTAAATGGGAGGATTTTGGTATCTTATTTCGTAACTTTATAAGTTTCAATGAAAAAATGATGATGGGGAGTTATTTGGATGCCTATCCCAAAAATCGTAACTTAGACTACCAATTTTTTTTGCATTCCTCCTATGGCTCCTGTGGAGGTTAGAAATGGGTTGATTATGGTTTCTTTTACACTACAAGAAAAATACCTTTTATCAAAGGCTACAACAAAGGTTTCTAGTGTTACAAAATTAGAAAAAAATGTCAAAAAAACCTCTGCTACAACATATGTTTTTGATAGTGGAGGTTTTTGTGGATACTGTAATGGAACTTGATTATAACTAAAAAAATATGGGCAACCGGAGGTGTTAGCATATGTTTACAAATCGGTACGTTTTATAAGGTACAAACACTAGTGCGTACATACACATACCACACCAGTGTTGTACACTTAAAGTCAAGCACTGGGGCAGTAAAATATTTAAGTACCAAGGTGTTTGTGTTATAGGCATCGAGAATTTAATAGTAAAACACACTGGGAGAGTTAAAAATAATTAAGCACTGAAGATTTCTATATGATTTTCGGGATGGAATATGTTTCTTTGAGGTTCAACGCCTTTATGCTTTCTCGTTAGGAGTACGAATCAATGTTTTATTAATAAGAAGACACCGATGTATAAAATAATATGCACTGGTGCGTTACCTGGAAAAAAACCCCCCATTGTATTAAAAATAGAAAGCACTGATGCTTTTTAGTAACAAACAAGTGACGATGCTTATCAATAACACAAAAGCACTGATGCATATTAATAACACAAACACACCACTGCTTATTAATTATCTTAAAACACCGGTGCTTATTAATAACACAAAAGCATCGGTGCTTTGTATACACTAAACACACCGAAGGCCAATTTTTTAATGTAATTTTTTGGTAGTAAATAAAAATTGAAACCAATGATAATTGATTACATAAAGCACCGATGCACATTTCTTATGAAACACATTGATGTGTTGTAATATTAAATGCACCGATGAGATTAATAATTAAAATACACCGAGAAACATCGACATGTGATAGTGCACTTATTGTTATTTTTTAATTCCATTATTTATCAAAAAATTACATATATCTTATATTTTGATTATTGAATTTGGATATGATGTTTGGATTAATTCGTTATATCATCAGATTTTACATCTCTTGATTATAATATTTAGTCATCCATATATTTAATCAATGATGTAACGTTTCACAACGACATTGGACAACACAATAGAATAAATTAAAACGTATTTTATTATATGAATAAGTGGGTCTTTGTCATACAAAATGGGATACTTATTGGTAATCCCTTGTCTTTCAATTGGGACACTATGCCCATTACATTAAACAAAAATGTATGATTTTCACAGACAATTATTTAAAAAAAATACAATTGCAGCTTGCATCGATATCCAAATATTGGTCATCATTCTTCACTGGAATTGTTGTTAGTGCTCAAGCTACTTCCATGCCTTGTGTTATTTCGCTGAATGTTTGGTTGATTGCCTCAATTGTTTTCATTTTCTTCAATTTCCATCTACAAACATAAAAATAAATTGTAATGAGTCTATCTACATTGGTGAGAATAATGAAAATTGAAATAAATAATATACATTAATGTAAATTGAAAAGCGACATACCTGCAAAGTAAGAATTGACTCATGAATCATACACATATGTTCAAAATCAAATCTCATTCCTTGTTTCAACAATTCTTCTGTTGGCTTAGTTCCATACTTTGTTTCCTGCAAGTTTTATACCCCATAATAAATCATAGATTCAATATAAAGTATCATTTTTTTTTTCCATTAATTATAAAATGATAGAAGTAAAACAACATAAATTATACTTAAAAATTCCACAATTAATTTTTGATATGCCAACATATACTAACAACCCTTACTTAACCCAATGTCAATCAATTTTTCCGATGGCTCTTCTTTGTATCTTAGCACCTGTTTAAAGACAATCAAAGATGACTATTGTAAAACAACTTAAAATATACAAAAAAAAAACTTAAGTTGTTATAAGGAAATAACAATTACTCACAAACTTTGCTATCAACCCTTTTCTTCCTTGTCGTCCAGTTTTATGTGTAGAATGAGTTCCATTTTCTTTTCTCTTCCATAAGAGAATATTTGAAAATTAATATTTAATGCTAAATTAATTATTTGTACCTAATATAAAAATTCAATGATTATATACATTTGAAGCACATTTTTGTTGAGATGGCTCCTCTTGTGATACAATTGTGTCCATTTCTTTGACCATCTCCTTGTACACTTTTTTGGACATTCTTACTAGCATATTTTGGATATCAGCTTGTTGGTCCTCTAGGATTTTCATAATTTTCCTCAAAAAATAACATGACAATAAAACACCACTTTAGATGAACTAAGGATCAATTCATCATCATTTACATCTTTTATATTAATTAATTTTGTTATGTTAGGATGACATTTTGATCCCTCGTTGTTGGTGCATGTAGAACATTAAACATATATGAATTAATAAATTGTTTGAAACATGTCATCTAATATTCCTAAGTATATTGTTAATGAAAAAAAATAAAAAATCACATTGAATAGTATTTTTTCATTCACCTGATTCATCCCTCTGCAATTTTTCCATCAAGATTTTACGCTCTTTTGCACTTAGATAATTAATAATATTATCAAGATTCCTCATTTTGTGGCCTTGCATGACACACACTAACCAATACATATTAATTAAACTTACATATAGTTCAACCATATTAATTTTTTATAGAATTTATAGAGAACCTGCCTTTTTTGTTTTTCCGAATGTGTCATCATTGTGTCGACCAAAAATTTTCTTATTTGAACTCTTCTCACTCATATTTTTATCAATATACAACCTGTACCATTCAATATAGAAATTATTAAATATATTTTATAAATAAATCACATAATTTTCAGCAAAAAAAAATTGTTGTAATCGATGTGCTTTTTAAATACAAAGCACCGGTGCGTTTATTACATAAAACTCATCGATGCGGTCAATACAAAAAACGCACTGGAGAGTTTAATTCATTTTTTTTAAAATTGTGAATTACAACAGTGTGATATATATAGAAGACATCACAACGACTACAGTAGAAACCAAAAACTTAGCAAAAAAATTAAACATTCATAAAAAAACAATAGAAAAATTACACACCGATGAAAAAAAAAAATTAAAAAAATTACATGACAACATTTTCTGTGTTATTTAGATGAGAAAACATCGACGATTTTTTTTTATGCACCATACTTTTTAATTTAAAAAAAAAATTCCATGGCTTTATCGGTGCTCCTTAGACATTAACGCACCGATGCGTTTTTGTCGAAATGGCGCACCGAAAAATCGAAAAACGTTTTAAAAATAAATTCAAATAAAAAACCGTGTAAAAAACAATGTTAGAGGGTCGACTGCATTTGGGATCCGATGCAATAAGTGGTCCCTTTGCATCACATGCCAAACTCTTATAAATAGAAAAACAAACCCATTAGATCTAAAATGCCTAAAACGAAAAGCCATAATTATGAAGTGATAGAGGGAGTTAAACCTTAGGGTGAAATTTTTCATTCACGTAAGCAAAAAAAAAAAAAGAGGGTTTAAGGTAAGTATGATTTTTTTCCTGAATTTTAATTAAAATCCAAATATGAATACAATTTGTAAAAAAAATTATAATCAAAATCAACAGTAAAATTAATTTTTTTTACTATGTAGGGTTTTGAGAGAATCACCATACCCTTCAAATCCTGATTTTTTGAATATTTATATTGTTCCAAAGTATTCTTCTGCTCCACAGTGCTCCGCGGCATGTCTCTCTTCCAAATCTGTCTCCTATAAATTTTGGCAAAATAATGAAAATATTGAATACCTCTTAATATTTAAAAAACTTTATGAAAAGGGTTTAGAGTAAATCACCATACCCTTCAAATTCTCATATTCTAAATAATATTATGGTTCCAAAGTATTGTGCTCCTCCATAACGTTCCTTCGTATGTCTCTCTTGCAAGTCTCTCCCTTGCATTTTTTTGCAAAATAACGAAACAATGAATAGCTTTTTAGTATTTAAAGGACTTTATGAAATTCGATTCCCGCTCTTTTTTTAATTGTTTAAAAAAATCTCATTTTTTCTTTTAAATTTTTTGCACGATGATTTGTTTATGTCAGACACACCAATGCATCCATAGTATATTACGCACCGATAACATATAATTGTTTTTTATTAACAAAATCTTGAAACACAATGTGGTTATTTTTTCAACACACTGATGCTTATTATTAATAAGTGCACCAGTGTGTTTGTGGTTTATAAGCGCACTCAAATGCTTTTAAAGTTATTTGAAATTTTATTTACACATAAATAGTATATTCATATCAAATTATATTTTAGGATGAATTAACATGACTTACAATACTTCATTATACATTTTACATTTTATGTTACCTTATTCTTAAAAAATGGTTTCAAAACTATATTCAAACTCATATTGTAGTATGGTCCTCGAAATTTATTTTAGATATGTACAGAAAAAATTATTGCTAATTTTGCTGAAATGCAGGGACAAAACCTTATAATATGATCAAATGACCAATTCTTCAAATTCCATCTCATTCCATATTGCTCAAAGTCCATCATGGAGTTCTCCTTTTCCATCTCCAGTAAGTCTAACTTATTTTATTTATGTTTCGATTATCTAATTGATTTTTTTTATCCATGTCAATTTGAATAAAAATGTATCCAAATTTGCAGAATCCTAATTCAGAATCGAGTTTAGATGCAAAAAATATTCCAGTACCAGTTCAAAAACATCTGAAGGTCTTATTAGGAGCAACATGCCACAAGTAGTTGGTAGATGAAAATGGACAACCACTTTACCCTACCTTTTGTGACATTCCATCTTCCATCTGCAATCCTGGGTCGACGATGGTAATAATTTTTTGGTATAATGTAATTTGAACAAACAAATAATTGCATTGTGCTTACTAATATCATCAATGTACTAATGTTCAATATTTTTGAACTTAAGATTCTTATGATGAGCGACCTACCTACCATCTTCTATTGCAACCCACAACAATGTCAACGCGAGAGAAGGCTGCAATGAGAGCACAACTTAGAGAGGAAGTGTACCAAGAATGGTTGAATCAACCACCTATTCAATTCCCACTACGTCCATATTCACTAATTAGGAATGACCACAACAACATTAGTTCTTCAGAAGTTGGTAATAGAGACAATAAAAAAGAGGTTGGCATGGATGATTACTTACGAGATATGATTGCCATGGAGACAATGTTGTTAGACGCATTCCAAAATGATGATCTAGGGGATGATGATCATATTAGTGATACAATTTTCAAAATCTTAAAATCTACTTCCACCACCCCTCTCTTTGGACCTAATGCCCAGTCAAATTCCACCCATCTTGGGACAACAATGTTACTGTACAATTTGAAAGCAAAGTTTTGCATGTCAAACACATGTTTCTCGACAATATTGAGGTAATTGACCAACAGGTGCCTTATATTAATTTTGAGAAATCTTGTCACACAATCAACATTAGAAATGGTTTCTTTTATAAACATTAAATGACCTTGTACATTTCTATTTCCCACTAACTCTAGGTTATTGAAATATAAGGTTCTTCCTAGTGATAATGTTTTTCCTGGTAGCTACGAAGAGGCAAAGCAGTTGTTGAAAATGTTGGGTGTTGAGTATATATCATATCATTCATGTCCGAATGCTTATATTCTATATAGACAAGAATATGCAGGCAATGAGATATTTTCGAAATGTAGGCATGACAAGTACCATAAATCAAATAAAAATGGTAAATTGCATGGTCCTTCTCATAAGATATTGAGACACATGCCTATAATCCCAAGGATTAAAAGGCTCTTTCGTTGCAAAGAATTAGCTATGTTGCATGGATGGCATGCCTCGCATAGAAGTGAATCGGGATTTATGTGAATCCCAACAGATTCAATAGCCATGAAACATATAGAGGATACATGGCTAGAAAAATTCAAGGATGAAGTACGAAGTCTATGACTCAGCATAGCAATGGATGGCGTGAACCCATATTCCCTCCAAAACACCAACTATTATGTTTGGCCTGTATTAGTGATCAATAACAATACCCCCCCATGGTTTTCCATGCAAAATGGACATCTTATGTTGGCTCTTATAGTCCTTAGTAGAATAAAAGTGAAGAATATGGATGTATACCTCCAACCATTGGTAGATGAATTGAAGGAATTATGGGAAGGGATACATGTATACAATGTATCAAGATCCATCGCAACATAGAGGAGTTTTACATTGTATGGAATATGTGCTTACATTACACATGATTATCCAGGCTTAGGAGTTTTTTCTGGTAATTAACATATTTATTGATTTGTTTATATATGTAACAATATTTATTTGCATATTTAATTCATTGTGATTGACGTTCTATTCTTAAATGCTAACGTGATATGTATACAATAATTTTGCAGGTCTTGTAACTAAAGGCTATCGTGGATGTAAATGTTGTGGACCTTCTCTGAAGGCTAGGTGGACCAACCACCTATGAAAGCCAGTGTACAACTGCTCGAGGGTATTCCTCCCACAAGAACACCCTTATAGAAGAGAAACATCTGGTTTCAATGGTAAACCAGAGAGAACCCAAAGGCTTGCAATAATCACACCAGCAGAATGTCTTAGAGCATTTGGTGCATAGGGTGCTACATAGAGGGGCATATGGAAAATGAATGTTCGTGGATGAGGGGAATGGGACCTCCTCACAATCCAATGAGGTCCCCTTCAGGACTATCAGGAGGAGTTGCACAAGTATCTATGAATCCACCATTCCATGCACCGGTGCTATACCATGCGTTCCCAGGCACCCAAACAACTCATCCAACCAAATACTGTGAAATTTTTCAGACACACATGCATGCGTCGAGGCATTTTCCTATCCTACAAAAGTATACGCTTGTGGCTAATACAATACATTGTGAGTTCTGCGCATCTACAAAACATGCTACAAATCAATGTAGAGCGTTGGATGCACTTGCCGACAGACTGGATCTAACAACATTCAGAATAAATGAAACCCCTCAAGGACCGGAAAAGGCCAGTGAGGTTGGGGTGGAGGTGGATTCAGAGGAGGAAGAAATGGGGGAAGAGGATGATCTAGGATCTTTTCGTCAGGTGACTTATTAAAGAATTCTATTAAAATGAGAATAAACTAAAGTACACCATAAATAAGGAAAATCTCAAAGGAAAGAGACATAATCATGCAATATGAACACAAAAACTTGATAATGGAGTTCGTCCCTAGTGGACTACGTCTCTGGGTCCTGCTCTCAAATGGGTAGGTCTTTTTATTAACTCCACAAAAGAATTGGGAAAAATACATAAGTATACCTCATTCCTGAGTTAATCTACATAAGCTTTGCTTAGATCAAAAAAATAACACCACCACTATGTTCATGGCGTTGTTTTACCTAAAAATGACTGTCTCCACGCCTCAATCCGAGTCTAATACTTTCAGGCCCAAGAGACACCCCTGCCTTGGTTTTTGTGCCACTGCCTCTGCAATAAATCACTGAGAAATCTAGAAAAGCGTGCCTTGGTCCATACAAAGTCTGTAGGAGCACGCTTGGTTTGATCTCCTCTCTTCTGTGTCGAATGCACTGGCGAACACCCCTTTTTATACAATACGTAGGCGGTTATGTAATAAGTGAGTCCGTTGGTGGAGTGGTTATCAGAGGCTAAGTTACGGTGTTGGTTGGTGGAGGTTCCGGGGTCAAATCCCATAGACCTCCTTTTAATACACATGGTTCAACAAATTTTGGCTGGCTCTGCTATTCCTGGTGGATATTCTGGCGGTGGTTTAGGCAGAAGCTATATATAGTGGATAGTTGGCATATGCCCCTAAAATGGTGGAATGGCTATATGTGGTGATTTTGGAATATGCCATATGGAGGAAATGGACATGGTCGCATGGAACAATACATAACCAGGGGTTGGGCCGAGGGCCTAAACCCTTTTCTCCCCCCCCCCACATAAAACACTTTAAGCTTAAATATAATGCGCACCATATTACTAACAAGGAACACATGGTGGTATGTTGGTTAGTGCGGAGGTGTGAGGCCTTTGGGCTAGGAGGTTACAGGTTTGACTCTCGTGGAATCATATATTTTTACACATACCAACCACTGGAGGGGTGCCACGTGGCAACCCCAGATTGGGCCACGTGGCCCCAGAACACTTGTCCATGGAAATGACACGTGTCATCACCTAATTCACCCACGTGTCTACCATCAATCTATACGACCTTGCCATGTCATCCCATGCCAACTCAACATTCTGCCACATCAGCTGTACGAATGTGCCATGTGTCACCCTTGCAGTGGTGCCACGTGTCACCTTGACCTTTTGACTTTTGACCAAGTTTGACCTGAACTTTGATCGCTTATAACTTTTGATCTGTAACTCCATTTGACGAGCCATTTGTGTCGTTAGAAATATTACGACGCGTTATTCGTGATCATTCCATTTTCACTGAGTTTTGGGAACTTTGAATTTTCACCCTTTCTCTGTCTGCTAAAGCCATTTTGAGCATTTTGAGTTGCCTCTGTGCATTCTGAGTTGTTCTTATCCTTCTCTAGATCCTTTTTAGATCATAGGGCCAGGACGATGTTACAAATGAGATGAAAAAGGACACTTGGCCAGACACTATCGTCACCCAAGACAACCATGGTGCTCTCACTGCAAAAAAAATGTTCACGCAACCGAATACTACCCAGAACGGATCATGAAATGGGAAGATCAGGTTCGTCAATGAGGAGATAAATTCAAAGGCTCAGAAATGAGAAGGGAAACCGAGGGGAAGTTACCCAAGATCAACATCATTACTTGTGAAGGAGCGAAGACTGGGGCAGATGCAGACGCTTAACCCAAGATACAGAAAGCATCTCCCAAGGATGACATGTATGACCATTTGAAATAAAAATTATTCTTCAAGGATGCAATATAAATGTTTAAGGGTATATCTGCTCCAGAAATAGTGGAAAATCATCCTAAATTCACCCTCCAGCCTAATCTTGCGCAAGACCCTACCTCACCACCTGCACTTAGGAACCCTGTAATCCCAAAGAGACACCCTGAGCAGTCCCAAAATGTAATTAATATCTGGTTTCAATTGTTCTCCGATATCCTCGGGGATGGCCAACTTATGGATAAGTTGCGCAACACCTTGTACCTAATACTAGGAAATGAGGGAACCCTAGAAACCATTATATCGACCAACATCCTTGAGAAGAATACCCATAGAATACAAAGAAGAAAGGTGCGAACAAGAAAATAATTTAGGTTAGAAGCCAAGTTAGATGAGTTTGAGATTAGAGATGTCATGCTAGACTTGTGATCCAATGTCAACATCTTACCCAGAAAGACCTGGGAATCTTTGGGGAAACCTCAGTTAGTATATTCCCCCATTCAGCTGAGAATGGTGAACCAGTACTACATTTTCCCAGTAGGAACACTGGAAAATGTAGAAGTATATGTTGCGGGAGTTAAAACCACAGTTGATTTCAAAGTGATTGAAATCATGGGAGACAAGGATCCCTACCCTGCTCTACTTGGAATTGATTGGGAATATTACAACTATGCTATCATTGATCTAAAGAAGGACACCATGATGTTTGAAGCAGACGAAATAAAAGTGGTTCAACCCTTAGATCCATATTTAGGGCCTAGATACAATGAGTCAGTAGACAACAATATGGAATCAAATGTTCTTGACCAGGTATACACCATAACAGTAGGGATGAGGCCAAATTATATAAATCGCACTACATATGGATCGGTAAGTTGGAGAAGCATACAGTTAGCTGATGAGGATTCATAATTAGCATTTGACAATTGTCAGCAAGGTTCATACGAACGATTCTCAAGATGATGCACAACTGTCAGAGAAAATAGATGGATTGGAATCGAGATCAGGGAACACCCAACATATGATGGTACCTCAGAGTTGGACAATTTTCTTACCAACATGGAAGCGAAAGTAGCGGCGGATCAAAGGATCTTAGTTCTTGACTTAGCCTTGAAGGATACCCTAGCTAGATTGTGGGCCACTCCCAGATCCTTGATTATGGAGTGGGAGGATGCAAAGAAAGCCATCCAATGTCAATTCCAAAGTAGGGAACAACTGAAAGAAGATATGCATATGGATTTTCAAGATGTGCAACTATTTGATGGACAGTTTGACCCCAAACTGCATATTGAGCAATGTTTAAAACAATGGTGATTTGCAGAAGTACCCTCTCACCTATGGGTTCAGGTATTTCTCCACTCGCTGGGTACAATCCAAAAATCCTTGTACATGCATGTAGAGACTATAAGACAAACAAGTTGTTGGTAGACCTTAAAAGACTAGTTTTACAAAGAATTCTTCTTCACAGGTAAGTCCCCTAAGCTCAACATAGCCCTTCAAAGAATTTGAGAAATTCTCTTTACCGACAATTGTAAACAAAGATCAAGCCCAATAGTATGTTCTAACCATGCCAAATTGCTTTAGTCTAGTCTGAGCCATGAACATGATAGGATACATATAGCTCGTTTTAATGTTGATAAAGGACTGGAAAAACCCGATGGCTTAGAAGAACTCAGAAACCTAACTATTAAAGAAACGAAAGGTAGTAGAGAGATTCAGGATACTATACCCAACCACATTTGTAGCTCCTATAACCATCCATTGAAGTTGCAAAAAGTTAATATAGGGAGTGAAGAGAATCCTAATATATCTTCCATAGGAGACTATTGGGACATGAGCAGAATATGAATGAAGTCAAGAGCTTGCTGTGGGATTATGAAGACTTATTCCCAAAAACCTTCTCACAACTGACATGCATAAAAGGAGTCATGGGAGAAATGAAGATCGAGTTAAAACCTGATTCAAAACCTGTGAAGCACATACCATATCGCCTTAATCCCAAGATAAAAGAGAAGGTCAAGAAGGAAGTGGACAAAATTCTTGTGGCAGGGCTTATTTTTCCGATCAAAGAAGCAGAGTGGGTTAGCCCCATAGTTATATAGAGAAAGAAGGATACATAAGACATTCAGGTCTTTGTTGACTATGGAAGTTTGAATTCTGCATGTGTGCACGATCTATTTCTGACACCTTTCAGTGACAAAGTGTTATCTCAAGTTGCGGGAAAATAATCTTATTCATTTGGATTCTTGGTGTATCACCAATTCATAATTGCAGAGGAAGACAAGAATAAGACCACATTCATAACTGGATGGGGGTCATTCGCATACAACGTAATGCCCTTTTTCTTAAATAATTCCCCTGCAATCTTCTCTAGGATCATGATAGCATCATTTCGAGAGTTCATCAACAAGTTTGTAGAGGTCTACTGTATGGACGATTGGATCATGTAGATCTTACTAAAGGAGCATGTAGGGATACTCTGGTTAATGTTTGACAGATGTCGGGAATTGCAAATATATCTGAACCTAAGGAAGTGCATCTTATGCATACCACACGACAATCTGCTAGGCCACATTGTATGTCGGGAAGGAGTCTTGGTAGACCTAGAAAAAGTTGTGTTCATCCTGAATATTCTGCCACCTACAAGTGATAAAAAGTTGCGCTTGACACTGGGACATACATGATATTACCGTAGGTTTATCAGAAGATATGCAAGTATCACTGCACCTCTAGAAAAATTGTTGAAGAAGTTCGAAGTATTTCGGTGGACACCTGAATGTGACAAGGCGTTCAACATCCTCAAATAAAAACTAAGTATTGCACCCATCTTGATATTCCCCAATTGGGAAATTTAATTCCATGTACATGTGGATGCATCAGGCATCTCCCTGGGAGCCATCTTGGCATAACCAAGGGAAGGGAATATGGACCACCCTATCTATTTTTCCAGCATAAATCTTTCTCAAGCCGAATGTAACTACACAACCCTTGAAAGGGAAGGTCTATCTATGATTTATGCATTACAAAAGTTTAGACACTATTTGTTAGGATCTCATTTCAAGTTTTTTACTAACCACTCCACATTGAAGTACCTAGTAAATAAACCATTGCTTGAAGGAAGAATTTGCAGATGGCTACTACTCTTTCAAGAGTTTTCATTCGAAGTAATTGTCAAACCTTGAAGATGTAATGTAGGTCCATATCACCTATCCATATTGGAATCAGGGGAAAGTGGTGGAGAAGTGGATGATCAACTCCCAGATGTGGACCTATTCTGAATTGAGGCCATCCCAGAGTATCTTGAAGAAATTGTTTTCTTCCTCAATACATGGACCTGCCTAGAAAATTACTACACAACCCAGAAAAGACACATGGTGGTTCGAGCAACTGACTACCAACTGATTGTGGGACAACTTTATAAGTTGGGACTAGATAGAATCCTCAGGAGGTGTGTCTTAAGCCACAACAGGTAAGATATCCTATGGGAATTCCACCATGGAGTTGCGAGAGGATATGTTGGAGGTAAAGCTACCACAAAGAAGGTACTTCAAGCTAGATTTTGGTGGTCAATGTTATTCAAAGACATTAAAGATTATGATATATCTTGTGACACCTTCCAAAGAGTAGGGAAGCCATCATGCAGAGATGAATTACCCCTTCAGCCAGTTAGAGCACTTCAGGCATTTGAGAATTAGGTTGTTGAATTTATTGGACCAATTAAGCCGCCGACCAAGCATTCAAAGGCCATATATATCATCACCGCAATAGATTACCTCATGCGATGGGCTGAAGTAGAGGCAGTTCAAGATTTTTCAGCAGATACAAATTCCATATTCATATTTGAAAATGTCATTACTTGGTTTGGATGTCCTAGAATCTTGACCAGTGATCAAGGTAGTCACTTCATCAGCAACATAATCACAACATTGATGATAGAATTCCTTATAAAGCACCATAATAGTAGTCCCTATCATCCACAAGCTAACGATACAATGGAGGAATTCAACAAGATTATGGAAAGAGGACTGACAAAAGTATGTTGCACAAACAGGGAAGACTGGCATGATAGAGTTCCAATAGTCTTGTGGGATTACATGACTACCACAAAGAAGCTACATAGGTATACCCCATTTCAGTTGGTTTACGGGAAGGAAGTTGTTGTACCTGCAAACTTTATAACCCCTAGTCTCTATATAGTTGTTGGAACTTGAATCTGTTAGGACCAAAACAACAACCTCACGAGGATATAAATCCCCCTGCGTTTTTATAGAGGTTGTAATACCCCTAGGTTGAACCCCAAATTGTAAATGTAAATGTAAAATTGTTTATAAGCTGGTGAGTTGTTTTATATCATTTTGCATGCACCTTCCATGGTATAGTGTGCACATGTACTGCACACTAAAATGATGAAGTGTACACATTCCAGGATACCGTGCGCAACAAACTTAAGCGTGTGTGATTATGAGGACAAAGAGCCTTTGTGTATATGTTTCATTTTATAGGCTGGTGAACTAGTTATTATAAGCTAGGAAGATTATGTGTTGAATTAGGCCGAGAGCCTAGATGCTGAAGGCCAGTGAGCCTATTTTTGTATATGTAAATACTCATATCATTAATATAATACATCATTGCATGTAGACCGACCATGATAAAAGAGTATGGGGGACTAAAATCCACTAGTTAGGGAAAGGGGGAGGCTGGGGGGGGTGTAAAAGTTAAGGAAAAGGGCTAAGCTAGGGAGCTTAAGCCAAAAATGAATATTATATTAATATTCCTTAAAGTATAAAGTATGGATAATTATTTTATAAAGTATGGGGACAAGTGGACCAAAGTAGCTCTCAGCATGACAAGTGTCAAGTTGGGAATGTGAATACATATAGTTTGGACTTAGTTCATTTGGCTGGTCATTCATTCATTCCATCATTATTCACTCACAGATTCAACTGTCCTTCATATTTACCTGTACCTGTATCAGTACCATACCCATACCTGTACCTGGTTAGATTGGGAGATGGATTGAAGAAGTGGGTTGTCAGGCCCGTGGGATACTGAAGAGGTGGGTTGTCAGGACCATGATAAATTTCTCTCTAGGTGAGAGAATTGTTGGGAATTGATTTCCCGAAGGTGCCAAACTGTAGCTACAGGGATATGAGACTTCCTGTTTGGCTTGTTGATGAAGCCCTAGAAGGGAAATGGGGCAGCCGAAGGACTGTTGAGCAGAGAAGGGGCACACTTCCTAGGGTGGGACATGCATGTGGGGAATGAGGGACCATAGGTTGTTAGTTTGAGTCGGCACCTGTGACATAGTCTTTCCTGTTGTCTAAGATACATCAGCCTGGTTAGGAATCCCTTTACTCGGGTGGAGTTTAGTCCCAGCTCGGGGGTGACCCATTGTTGAGAGTGATGAGCAGCGTGGTCTAAGGCTGAGAGGTTCGTGGAAGGTCTGCACACAGTTGGTGACATTTTTACAAGATAAGTCTCCATTTTGTGTTAAATTACATGCTACATTATTATGTATGTGTTTATTTTTATGGGTTATTCCTGTGTGTGTTGCATGTATATTTTTATTATCATTTTGTATGAATTTGTGCATTTGCATAATGTATTTATCTGTTTTAAGTTTTATTTATAAAGTTTCACAACAGTTTCTGTGTGTATATGTTTTTATTGTATACAGTCGGAAAATTTTATGTGGCATAGCCCAGTTGGATGTTGGGGATGTTACAATATGGTCTCAAATCATGAATTTTTTCTTTCGGTGGCATGAACCGACCTGGGTGGTCGGGTATGTTACAATATGGTATTGGAGCTTTAGTTTTCAACATTGAGCATGGATGGGCCAAGCAAGTTGAGTTGAAGTGAAATTCCACAGAGAATTGATTTCAAAGTGGCCAAATTTCAAGTTACAGAGCGTCCATGGTAAAATTTAGAAGCAACGACATGGAATTGGGAAAAAACCCCAATTTATGTTATTAAATTCATGGGAAAATTGAGAAATTTGGCCAAGTGGTGAGATATTCATAATTTAATATCTGTTCTAGAAAATTCAAACTTGGAATTGGTTGAATTTGAAGTTACATGGAAGCCATGACAGATGTTAGGATATTTAGACACTTAGGAGTTAGTTAAGATCTACTTGGTCTAATATGTCGTTAGGTAAAAGTGTGTTTCTTTAGTATGCATTAGCATGCATTTGTAGTTAGGCAATCC
>JZKD02S2131299.1:364845-410118 GCA_000966675.3 Picea glauca | reverse complement strand
AGGAAGAAAGCGGGCGACTGAAGACAACAAGACCTGGAAATAAGAAAAAAGGAAATTATCAGTCTTTGGTTAAACCTTTCTATTTAAAGAGGTGGAGTAACTGGATGAAGAACTTGATAAAGAAAGAAGGATGTAATCAGTATGAACTTACTATGATGGTATATCCCCTTTTGTCACTTGCTTGCTGATGTCCTTTTATTGCTTTCATTGATTGTTACAGGAACCGTCTCAACTGCCCTTTGCCCTTCATTGGTCAGTTTGTCGATATCTTTTTTAAACCACTCTTCGATATAGCTTCTCATTGGTGCCACATTGATTTCATGCTAGATTTTTATATTGAAAATCTTTCCCTCCAATTCCCTTATATCAATGGAAATATTACGAAAATTTTCTTCAATATCTTGATTTTTTACTAAATAGTCCACTAGCCAGTTCTCCACGTCATCTTCACTATACTCAAGAATGCCATAGAAATTTTCAAATGATAACCCTTTAAAGATCTCAACTTGTTTGTCAAAGGCTTGCTTGGTTAGGAACAACGAGTTGAGAATCAATTTGGGGTCTTGGACCGCATGGGTGATTCCGGCTAGGTCTATTTTAGTCATCCTTTTGAATAATTATTCTCTCCTTGTTATGGCTTGGCTGCATGCTTGGACAATGATATCCAAGTTTTTAACCTTTTCCTTCCAACACACTTCAGTTGTTTTATCCAGTTTGGAGAAGGGAGATCCTCCTCTCTTCTTCTCAACTCTATCATATTGGTAACTTTAAAATTGAAGGGTACGACCGTGTCAAGGTAAAAACCTTCTTCATTTTTAAAATCTCCCTGTAAATATTCATGGAAGGCATGTGCCCACGTTCCAAAAGAGACCATTTTCTTTGACATCTCCCAAGCCTCTGTAATTAATTCCATTCTCTTCTTAATGTTCTTCTCCACATAGCCTCTGGCTGATGTGAGTAGGCTTGAAGATCCTTTTAGTTTTGCTACAGGTATGGTAGGCCCAATTATTGCTAAAGGACTAGCAAGCACTGGAAGAGGCATCAAATATTCTTCAAATTCTTTGACTCTTTCCTTTAACTTGGTGTTCTCTGCTTCAATGCCTCCAATAGAATCGTCTAGAGAATCCCCAGTTGCTCGGTGAATTTGGGAAATTTGGGAAGGTCGCATGTTCCATAGGTTAACCTATGAACGAGATTTCCCCTTTTTATTCTTTACATCTCTTTTCTCAATAATTAAATTTTTGGACTCACTATAAAAAACAATCCTCCGAAACACAAAAGACTCTTCTTAATCAAAGTTCTTGCTCTCAATTATTTCCATCAGAGGATTTTGGTGAGCCATGTCCTCAGGCTAATCAACGTTGGGGAATAATTTTTCGATATCAAACTCAAGTTCCATATCCTCGAGCGAGAGGTTGCGGATATCTCTCTCGGCTCGAGGTCCCTCCTCTTCTAGCACAATGTTTTTTCTTTTCTTCCTCAAGGGAAGTTTATGGGAACTTTCAATTTTTCCCAAAGGAGGGTTCTTATCTCCTCCTTTATCTGAAGAACTGTGGGTCACTTTCTTAATTTGGTGGGCCATTGGAGCACTGCTCTGAGATGTTGTACTCTTTGGAGTGACAGTTGGGTATTGGGAACTCTTCTCGTCGTGAAATTTTCATTTATGTCTGTACGATTCATTGGTGCTAAGTATTGTTTATGGGTTGCGAGTGTCACGAGTAGGAGTGCTCGAGTCATTATCTCCATATTCATTTAGAATAGAATTAGTAAAAGAATTGTTGAAGCCAATTGCCAATAGATGTTCTACAAAAATTATGCTAGGGTTGAACCCTTTTACCCTTTCAACACATCTTAGATTTAGGCCATGGAAATGGCCTGCAAATTCATCAATATTGTTCATATTTCTAAATATGAAATCCCCAACTTTCCAAGGCGGAGGCATGCATTTATTTTTTCTAGAAAACATGCAACCAATAGTTGTACTACCTTGCCATTTCAGTAAAAAACATTTTGTTAGATATGTGGCATGGAAGGAAGGAAGGATTTTCCTTGGAACCGAAAATCCTTATGACATTGTAATTCTCCATTTGTTCCAGTGTCCCCTTCCTATCCAGGAACTTACTCGCTTGGTCAGACATTCAGGGAGTGTCCTTTACAAACATCAAGTCTTTAAAACCTAAGACAAAATCATTAAAAACTTCATAAAAAAATTGGGAGGCTTTGTGCCTCCATAATGTCTGATACCAGAAAGTATTTTACTTTATTACATAGGTCAAATTCACAGTTTACCTTATTACACAAATAATCTCAGAAACTGACAGCAATGTGCTATCGCAAAAACCAAATAAGATGACATAAATAATTTCTTCTCCTTCTTGTATTGTGACAATTGAGAAGATATTTCAATGGAAATCAACTTACCCCAATCGAAGATGGCATGTTCCTTGATGGTAAAGTATAAAATGTAAAGAATCATGCGAGGAATATTGGTTGTAGTTTCTTGTCTTGTTATCCTTGTGAAAAGCCAAGCAATTTCCCGGAAAGTATTTTTAAATGAGCTAACCTGCAATCTTGTGATGTCCTCAGGGATGGTCGCTTGGTTCTCCTAGAATTTAGGTAAGAGGTCCAAACCGTCGTCATGCTTTCTTAAGAATTCTCTGCAATATTCACCCTTGAAGGCAAGCGTTGGCTCAGGAAGTCTTAATATCTTACGAAATATCTGAGGTGGCAGAGAGACAAGGGGATGATCCCACAATTGAATGATCTGTTTGCTTGTAATATATCTCTCAATGCACTAGGAGACCAACTCCGTATAGTCAATGAATTTCGGTACACAACCTATGCATGCAATTCCATACATCTAGATTACTTCATTCTAGGAAGAAGGGGATGAGTAGTAAGAATATGCTCTGGACCACTGAAAGATTTGGTCCTTATGCCCAAAAATATTCAATGTATCTCCACAGAACTGTTTTCAATTTGTTGTCATAAGTTGACAAAAACATTCCTTTGCTCCGGATAGTGTTTAAAATGAACGCTTGACATGGATAATATAATCCTTCGTAAATCCTGGTTTAATGTGTTTTAATAGGATATCTCCTCAAGCCCTTTGCTTATTAATGACAATATTTATGAACCTACATGATGAGTTGTTAGAATTCAAAGCAAATATTAAATGTGTATTAGGAAGCATGCGAGGGTGGTAGGGATGGATGGGAGTGAAATAGGATTTGATACTTTTGTGAACCTGAGAACTCGGGAACTCGTGAACCTGTGACTGCAGAAAATTCAAAATCGGCTAAGTATAGAATAGCGCGGCGGTCGGATGAACTCATAGTAGGAGGAATGAGACTTGGAAGTTCAGGGAGTTCGGGGGAAAATGTAGATTGTGGAACCTTTGGATGCAAAATGTGTATCACAGAACATGGGGTATGAGAGTTCAACCCCACCAACCTGGGAACCCACCATTCTGATAAAAAAACAAAAAACAAAAAAAAAACAAAACGACTAAGTATAGAACAAGAAAGGGAAAGTAGAAGGGAAAAATGAGTAAGTATAGAAGAGGGAAAAGAAAGGGAGAAAAGAATTTGGGAAAATAGAAAAGGGGAGGGAAATTTTGGAAGCAGGAAATGATCTCAACAATAACACAGTATACACATATGACAGATGACGAATCAGTTGTGCAGAGGAGTGTAGGCTTGAAGGAACTTGAGGAAGCGAGATTCTTAGTATATTTTCATCAGTCAGTTGAGAAAGCTAGACATAAAGCTTGTCATGATAGGCACATTAAGTCCAAAAGATTTGCGCAATGGGATAAGGTAATACACTATGAAAATTGGTGTCAAAATCATCCAGGCATGCATTGGTTAGGTCCATTCATAGTTACTGAAATCTAACATTCTGGTGCAGTCAAACTAATGCAACTGGATGGTATCCTTCGGCTAGGTTGGGTGAATGGAGCACAGCTAAAGCCCTACATTTCTCATGTTTGAACAAAAGGACTGTTCCTCTAGTCCAAGGGAGCTTGTATAGTAGTTAGATTTTTCTTATTTACTGTAATTTATTTAATACATGTAATAACGTCGGAGTTTTCCTAGTGGCGCCACGACATATGTTTTTTTTTTTTTTCCAATCTAAGTGTTGGTTCTTTGCAGAAAGGGTTACTTAGTAGTACATGGTTAGATGAGTCACCACTCCACTAAACGATGTAATTAAAGATGATGGAGACCCTCATTATGGTCAGCGGGGGTGAATCTAAACTGTATCACAACCTAAGTGTCAATCACGTCATGTCTAGTCATACCCTTTATGTTAACTATAGTAAATTGTCAGAATAATTCGTCAAGCCATAAAAGCACAATACACGTGGATACCTTCGATATTCCCATTGGGATTATTAACCATTAAAATGGTAATTCCCTCATGTCAGCCATGTTTCTGTTAGTCTGTTCATTAAATCCAGGATCACTTCAGGGATTTTACCCCAATATCAGTCCTGTCAGATGTTTGAGATAGAGGTTGCATCGGTGGACTAATTATGAGCATCTTTATGAGCAACTACTAGGCTTTCCAGTTATCCCATCTATAATACCTTACGATCCCAGTGTGCGAGGAACACTATTTATTTAGCTACCCTCTATTCTTGAGCTCTTCGCACCCTAGCACACTCTGAGAAGTCATCCACTCCCCAGTCACATCCCTGACCCCCAATTCACTTTGTTTAATAGCACTCCAGAGTCAAGATGTCGAGAATAGATGGAGGATGAATTTCAACTCCAAAAGAGGCAATTCTAGATGAACTATATGATCCCCAGATCGAGGTAATGGGAAATGTCAAGGGGAAGGTCGAGCAAGAAAAAATCCTCGACCTTGACTTGACTGATCTGACATTATTCCCTCAAATGAACATCGATGTGTTTTGGCACTTGGTTGCAGACTCAACGGGGGACATGCAGTTTTTCCCAAAACATGACTTCATAAACCTATTCAAATCAACAATTATGAACCTCAAATATCTATCGGTGCTTAGGACCATTGGTGAGGTTGTGCGTTGCACAAAGTTTATGATTAGTAGAGATAATAGAAGGATCTTATGGTTTGATAAGAGATAGCCAATTCATGTAGAAGACATCCAATGACTCACAGGATTGTCCCTAGAGGGTGAGGACGTGTCCAAAAGATTCCAAGGACCGAGAAAGCATGGTAAAAAGAATGGCACAACCAACTTATACGAGAATTTCCATACCCAGAGGGGTGGACGCACAACAAATATTGAGCCTATTATTCCAGAAATGGTGAGCACCGCATGTTATTTCATCGCTATTAAGGTCATGCGCTCATACTACAAGGTTGAATGCACTTTGGATGCTCTATTAGTACCAGACTTTTACAAAAACGGAGCAATTTTCAAGTGGTGTCAAGGATTCTAAGAACATGGAGTTCAATAACATTGCATTCCTGAAGTGGTATAACTAGATTATAGATGCAACTCAATGGTTATGCATACCATAGGAACTATTGAACCTAAACACAAGGAATATAACATTTAGATTGAATCGCCACCATACCTTTGTCTGCCCGAGGTATGTGACGCCTGATGACTTCCACATAAGGTCGTTACCTTTTTACATTGAGGAAGAAGAATTTGACAAAGAATTTATGTCATGGACCAAAGTTAAGTGTAACCCTCACAAGTCAGGTATGCACTACCTCTTGCCAGCAGAGCTATTGAATAAAAAGGGGTAGGATGAAGAATCAAAGTCAAGTTTTGGTGTAGCGAGAAGCAACATAAGGCTCAAACGTTGACAAACTCAAAAGAAGAAGAAGAGAAACCACTGCACCAAAAGAAAAGGAATTTGCCGCTATTTCCACATCTTCCATAACATGTGGTGCTATTAGGTAAGGATGTCAGAAGATCCTAGTTGTTGCAGTCATAGGAGAAATCCCAGTGAAAAAGTCTCGAACAAGTGTTTCCCCTGAAAAAGTTGTAAACCCACAACTAATATCCACAACCTTACCTCGCACTAGGGCAACCACTCGTGCTTCCTAGACTATGATTAATATTAAATATGACCCTTAGTCAGAATTTAGCACATACTCAACTCTCATTTCTGAGAAAGCTTCACCACCACCATCGAAAGATACCACAGTTCCCCCACAGACCACTTCACTCGAACCCATGCAAATGGATATCCCATAAACCTTTGGGAACCTTGAAGATCCCATCACATTGACTGCCGCAACCTTGAGTCATCTAATCGCTCTATCTATACCCATTCTAGTCTCTCTTCCCTCGACGGAGAGTCAGAAACCAAAAATCCCAACACTCATCCCAGTCCTGCAAGTATCGGTCTCGATTCCCTAGTGTCTTCTCCCAAAGTTCATCGTTGAGGTTTCGATGATCTGAAGTGTGAATCCAAAATTTCCACTACTGATAGACATTAGAACACAACCAATTCAAGCATAATAGTAAATTCAGTAAGGACAAAGCACAACATCATTAAAAGAGAAACTGGAGCCAATACTCCAGGATACGCAACAATGCTCAGAACTACTACATCTTTGTCTTGCAAAGATGAAGGTTCTCCCTCGACTTCCAATGGCTCTGAAGACTAGACTGACACAACAATTGAGAGGTCCATCTCCAGGGGAAGAATAAGTGGAGACACCCTCAGAACACTCCATGGCTAGTGGGATGTCGCTTCAAGCTAGATTCCCCTTGGACGTTATTGTTACATCCAATGAGTTGGCCCATTTTCCAACGTCGCAACTAGTAGGCCTGAACAGAGCTTCTACCAAGCACCTGGAGCAGATGATCCAACATGCCGAAAGGGAAGCTAAATTTTGGAAACAAAAAAGACTCCATGCACAAACAAGAAGAATGCAGGAGGAATATTAAAAAATTCAAGCATAACAGAAAATGGATAAAGTGAAGGACAAACTAACAAAGTCCTGGACAACTTTTAGAAAGACAACAACTCAGCTGTCAGAGTTCAAAGCAACAAATGAGCTAAAAAAATAGATTGAATTGGTTCGGGTAGCTTGGGTTGAGCTGGCAAACCGAGTAGAAGACCTAGAAGCACAGTTGAGGGGAATTTAGTTAAAAGCTGAAGAAAAACCTAGAGAAATAAAGAAACAATTGGAAAAGGTTGTTCTGGAAGGAAATAATTCGAGAGTTGCACTGCATAAAAAGACCATGGAGTGCACCATGATCTTCAAGGAAGTTAGTGATTCAATGGGATTAATCTCTCGATACAACCAAACACTGGAGGACTTGTGCTTGAATATTCAATCCATCAATGAAGAAGATTCCAAAGCACTGGATCCGCTGGAACACCAAGCTAAGTTTGATTAAATCCAACAAGTAAACAATGATCTAAATGCACTGTTTGAAGCTCAAACAGTGGCCAAGAAAGAACTATGAGAATGTTGACCGGTAGTCCAAAGTGCTTATCTACAGATGCACCAAGTGGACGCTGTAGCAGATTCAGAATGGAATTACCTCATTGCATCCAAGCCAAAATAATTCGCCATAGGCGCTACCCAACATTGTGTCGTTGAAGCTTCCTTGCTTACTAGAAAATTGTAGGACATGGTAGAACACTTCCAAGAGGTCAGGAAGACATCCCTTGAACTAGTATCTGAGTTGGGCCCTTCATTTGAAGGAGACAAAGAATAAAGAGTTCAAGCTAGAAGTGGAAGCAAGCTAGAAGAAGAAGGTAAAGACAAAGAATAACAACAAGCCAACCCAGAGAACATGGAAGAGAGAAAGACTTGACTCGGGATGAGTCAAGGATTGTGGTCGGGGCCTGTTGGGCCCTTCGTTTTGTTGAATAGAACTTTAGAAAGATACTTCAAATCTAGGCAACTGAGCAAAGGAAGGAAAAGAAGGCTGAGAAAAGGGAATGCACAACAGAAAGCAGTTAGAACAAAAAATAGTTGGAAGGACAATGCAACACCAATTTTGAAGAAAGAGTTTAATTTTGCAACAGGGACATAGGGGAACAGTTGCAAAACAGTTGGAAGGATAGCGCAACACCAATTTCCAGTGTCCCTATTACAAAATCAACTTCCATTAGAGTACTAGTGTCTCTGCCTGCAACATTTGATCTGGAAATAGAACAAATGGATGTAAAGACAACATTCCTACATGGGGATCTAAAAGAAGAAATCTACATGAAACATCCTGAAGGATTTTATGTAAAGGGAAAGAAAGAGTTAGTGTGCAACCCGAAAACATCCCTTTATGGTCTAAAGAAATCGCCAAGGATGTGGTACCAAAAGTTAGACACATACATCCTTAGTTTGGGATTTGTGAGAAGCAAGGATGATCACTACATATATTCCAAGGAAGAAGGTGGGTGTTTCATATATGTATCTTTGCATGTTGATGACATGTTGCTCATGGGAAACAACATGGATGCAATAAAGAAGGTGAAGAAGCATCTATCCTCTAAGTTCGACATAAAGGATCTCGATGCAACTAACTTCATTCTGGGAATGGAGATTAAGAGAGATCGAGTCTCTAGAAAGATCTTGTTGAATCAGATGAAGTATATTGAAACAATTTTGAAACGTTTCAACATTTAGGATTGAAAAATGGTGAAGGTGTCGATTCCTATGGGAGAAAGGCTAATTACTAAACAATGTCCAGAGATACATGAACAAATAGAGGACATGGCACATGTTCCCTATGCAATTTGTTTTGGTAGTGTAATGTATGCGATGGTCTGCACTCGACCATACATTTCCCATGCAGTGGGAGTGTTGAGTAGGTACATGTTGACACCTCGAAAGGAGCATTGGATAGTTGTTAAGAGTGTTCAGGTATTTGTGTGGCATGAAGGAATAAGAGATATTCTACCAAGGAAGACCTGGAGGTGACAATGGTAAATTAAACATACATGGCTTTGTCGACACTTATTGGGCTGGAAATCTGGATCAATGGAGGTCGAACAACATATATGTCTTCAAGATGTTCGGTGGAGCAATAAGTTGGATGAGTAAGAAACAAGTGGTTGTATCCTTGTAAACAAAAAAAATTGAATACATGGAGGCCACTCATGGAATCAAAGAAGCAGTATGGCTGCAAAGGTTATGTTCAGGAATTGGGTTTGAGCAGAGAGCTATGAAGATAAGTTGCGACAAACAAAGTGAAATATTTCTAGAAAAGAACCTTGCTTATCATTCAAAGACTAAGAACATTGATGTACAATACCATTTCGTAAGAGATATGGTGGAAAGTAACAAGGTGTTACTGGAGAAATTAGACACGTTGGAAAACATAGCAGACTCATTGACCAATTCTGTGAGTGTTTTGAAGTTCTCTTGGTGCATAGAGGCAATGGGAATTGTTCCCTGGGTCTCTAAATGAAAGTTCATGAATCTCTTGGTTTCAACAAAGAAAACACCAAGTGGGATAATGTTGGGTTGTTATATTCTTTGCAATGAAAGTCTATTCAAGGTGGATCGACTCACAGTCGAAGTCAAGGTGGATTAACAATAGGACGAGAGTCAAGGTAGATCGACAACAAGTCGAAGGTCAAGGTTAGTTGCTGGGTAAATTTGAATTCAAAGGTTGAGGCAGTTCGACATGGTAAAGACATTGAAAGCAAGTCAAATAGGTCAACCAACAAGAGGTCAATAGGTGGGCATGTGGCAACCGACTAAAGACCGAATGAAGGCCAACTAGTAGTCGAATAGTAATATGACTTGGAGTTGACTGTAACATAATCTCGAGATTCACAGGATTTGTAGCCAATGATCTACATGGATCTGTAACCATTTTTTTGCACCAAGTATTTAGGGTTTTACCTGTTGTAAAGCCTATAAAGAGGCGTGTTGTAAGGCTGTAAAGGATAATCAAAGAATCATAAGATAGCCAATCTTTAGAGAAATATTTAGATGTAGATTGTTGGTCATGCAGATGTATGTCAGATTGGCTACAGGTTTGTTCTTGCACAGGAAAGAGGGTATGATGTCAATTGTGTCTTAGGTGTGGACCAAGGTTAGACATGTAACTTTTTATTTGGATTGAATAAGACAACAAGAGAGAAAAATGCTCAAGGAATGTTGGTTTTCCCGGTTTGGGTCTCCAGGGTAAAAATCTATGTGTACTGTGTGATTGCTTTGTCATTTATGTTATTGATTAAATTATTCTTCTCTTCTACTAGGTTTAGTGTGGAAGTGTATCTCATTTCTTAACAATATAGGTAGTTGATAGGGTCCTTGATGTATTTGGTCAAGACCAAGTGAGATATTTGTTTTGTTGTGAACACCTTGAGTCAATTCATTATGGAGTTGGTGCAGGTGCATTAGATCACAACAAAACATGTTCTCAGGTACTTGAGAGGTACAATGGAGTATGGATTGAGATATCTTGGAGGAGATGGAGTAGAGTTGCAGGGAGATACAGAATCAAATTGGGAAGGGAGTGTAGTAGATAGAAAGAGCACCTAAGGGTGTTGCTTCAGCTTGGGTTAAGCAATGATTACATGTTTCAGCTGGAAGAAATTTTTTGTAGCACTCAATTCAACAGAGGTAGACTATATGGAAGTGAGTATGGCTAGTTTTTAAGCCATTTGGATTCACAAATTGCTTACATGGTTATTTGATCAAGATTTGGATCCTATGGCGATATACCGCGATAATCATAATTGTATTAAACTCTTTGAGAATTCAGTATTCCATGACAGATCTGTTGAGGAAAAGATATGAAATGATCTTACTCAAGCATTTTCAGATTCTGCTTGGCTAAATAAAAATAGACGGGAATATCACCCTACGTTTATAGCCAACAAAAATAACATCCTAACTCATAAGTATTAATTACAAGTGCTTAGGCTAGTCTTTTATCAACCAAAAAAACTTGTTGGAAATTCACTTTTTATGTAAGTTTCTGAACATATCAGTTGCCCTAATAAATGTAAAGATAGAAGAAAAGTCACCAAGATGATAATCAAGACAGATGAAACATAAAGCAATCCTTTATTTCATTCAAATCCACCAAAGAGTCATTTTATTTACAAAATCTCATGCAGAAATTTTGGACCAAAGTCAAACTTAGACATCCCCAATGGAACATACAAAAGGACCTCTAACAGAAAACCAAAAATGAACTCTAAAAGATGGATCAACTTGCCACAGATTGCTGCCCACTCGACTCTACACAATAGCCTTTGTCAGTCATGAAAATTAATTCACAAACAGACAAGTCTACACAGACTATCAAAGATAGATCAACACCTCTGAAAAACAAGTATTTGAATGATATGATTCAACCCTGAATATTGATGTCTACAATAAGACCTTGCTATCACAAAAGAAAATTAGGCTTGTGATGAATAATGAATGAGTGAAAACTAAACTATCTCAACATAAACTCAAAGAGAAAACCTTAGTATGTTTCTGCTTCTATCCTCCTCTTGTTCCTCCCTTTCCTTTTTCTTTTAAACAAATTAGAATTGGTTGAAGTAGTTGAACCAACTCATTAGTTAAGTTAATTAAAAGACTCAACCAACTTTAGTCAGGGGAAAGAGTAATAATTATAATAAGGGTTACAAATAAATAATAACTAGTAGGTGGGACCCCTTGTGACTCCCTTTAGTTCATAACAATCACAATAATCATAACATAACCATTAGTTAAGAAAATCACACCTCCTTGTGTCTCCCATCAACATATTCACTTTTGGAAAATTTAGCTCATGAAATTTGAAATTATTTTCAAAAATATTACTCATATATCCAAAATAAAACATGCTGTCCAAAATTTACTAAAGCCAACAGTCATCAACAATGGATAAAAATAAAAACTCAAAATCCATATTTCCCAGTCTGCGATGCAAACCTTCCTTGATTGTTGTTGTCACCTCTTGATTTTCCTGAATTTGCCTTTGGCTGTGCAGAGCCTTTAGGCCTAATCTTACTGATCACATGGGAACAATCATCCCTCAAATGCATCCGAGAAGACATGGATTTGTCAGAGCCATTGGAAGGTGAGGAAGGGGCATCAATGAATTTTCCTTTATCAAGGGCATGGTGGGCCTCAGTTTTCAATATCTTGCTAGAATGGGAGGATTTCATTGGCGAGTGGTCAGGGGCAACTTGGACAATGGGGTTAATAGGAAGAGGAGAAGGCAAGGAAAAGTTGGGCCAGCCATGATGTTGGGAGACTGTCGGGTGGACAATCTCCTGCCATCCATGATTTTCAGGAACCTCGGTTTGGAGTGAGACATGAGGAGGTATGGGGATACCGGGGGCTTATGGGGCTTGGAAAGGAGGCCTTTTAGGGCTAGGTTGGACTACTCCCTGCCCAATCCAATTGAAAAATCCAGCATGAAACAATTGGCCAAGCTCTTGTGAATCAACATCAAAATGTACGGAGAACCTGGGCCTTCTTGGGCCTCGGTTCCAATTACCTCTACCTCTGGTTCCCTGACCATGACTACCTCGACTGAAAAAACTCATTACTGCATGCATTATTGATTAGCAAATAGTCTTTTAAATAACCACACATGACAGCTCTTAAAAATATGAAATAGATTTGTTTTAGAAATGTATCAGACTCATGTAATCCAATCCATACAAATTGTTTTCCTGTTTATCAATGAGCAGGGGGTGAAAAGGGTTATGGGATATGCGAAGGGTTTGTATTGAGCGAAACATGATACAATGAGGGGGAAAATAACATGGTTACTGCTCAATGACAACAAAAATCAACTGTAAAGAAAACCAATAAAACATCACTATAATCCACATAAGACACTGCCACTTTCAACTGCTTTAACACCAAAATTCTCTTGTCTGTAATCAATCTCAGAACAGGGAGTGAAAAATGAATATGGGAAGGTGATGGGATTTGTAATTAGCGGAAAATGAAATAATGGAAGGGAAGAAAAATGATTACTGTTCATGAAATTAATTAAGTGATCCATAAAACATTCTGCGAAAATAGATGCACCAATCATCATTCACTGTGACCAAAGAACAATTTTTGTGCATTTAACTAGTTCATTGTTCATAATCAAATATCCAACATAGTGCCATCACAAAAAATATGCATTCCACACAATCTGGTAAGGTGTTATGTTCCCTTCATTCATATACTTTGCATATTATAATAATTTTCGAACAGTAACCATTCCTACTTTGTAAACCATCAAAACCAACCACTGCCCATACATTACTTCAATCAACAAATATAATCAAAGTCATGTTTCCAAAATTAACAATGAAGTCACACTACCCTTGCAATCGGGCTTGTCATTTAAATGCAATGATATTCGTTAAACATATATAGGGGTAGTAAACCCAATAGTCAAGATCAAATTGCAAAACCCAAATTGATTTTAAATAGCCATACAAGAGCCACCATTTTGACACAAGCTATGCACAGGGTAATTCACTCTTGCAATGTAATTCTGCCACTGTAAAAAAAAACAATTCAATGTGACTTAAAAAGCTGGGCCATCCATCCAACACGACGAGGTATCAACAACATGCCTTTCTTAACAAATGATCGATTGCAACAAAAAAACATGCTTAAAACTTTGTGGGTATCCCTGAGTGTAAAAACCAAACTATCCATATTATACATAGTGCGCAGCCACCAAAACACCACGATGCAACATCTCCATTTACGAAACCAAACACATAGTCACAACAATGACTCAACCCATCATGCCGAGCCATCAATCTAACACAATATTACTTCGATTTAGCCAAACTGTAGTCAACCATGCTGTGTAAACTCATGCTTATACAATCAGACAAGCATAATGATACAGTGGATGTAGTTTCTACAATCATCCCAATTTCAATAATCATTTGGCCCCAAAAGGAACTAACGGTTATATTGACCATTATTTCATTATGTAGAAACACCACAAACACAACATGGTATGTGTGAGCAACATCAAGCAGTTGTAACCAACGCCGACTAAATATCCAAATAATCCTTAATGAAAAAATACGAGTAACTGTGTATCAACCAACCAATTCACCACTGTCGTAAAAATCAATTGACTTAATAAGCTGTGGCAACCACGCGCACCCACACATCAATTTGAATCGGGGCATATGCCCTCTCAATTAACAACACTAAGTTATTAAACATAAGGAGAGCGACTGTGTGCATTGAATTATGCAAATAACAATGCATGGTTTACCGTTGTTATAATAGGGGTAGTAACTAGATGCCAAACCAATCACGACTATCATATGACCAACTAGGCGAGTCCGTATTCAAATTAATCGACAATACATTCAAATCATAGTAACCCATACTAAACTTGATAGTCTCGACAGTTTCCTCATAAAAATTCAGACTGGAGGATTAAGGGTTTGTTCTATAGCCAACATAAGGAGAACAGAGCCAACTTCCTGAAATGGTGAAATCTTCGAGACCAACGGTGCATACACAGAGAGAACCATGACTCATTCATGGACATGTGACAATTCCATGACAGGGGGCCATAACAGAAGGCGAGGCTCTCATTTGACCTGACAATGTTATTTAACGCACGCAGGGTATAACCCTCATGCTCTTTGATCAAACAACCACACCACTGAGTTGAAGACAGGGCCGAGTAAGAGCAGAAAACCCACTTCATGACCCTTAGTGGTGAAAACAACCAATGCTCAAGTGAATAAAACACAAAGACACAGAGTGCCTCCAACCATTAAACCCATTGACAATTAATGCGAACGCGTGAAGGCAACCATCAAACCAAGACCAACAAAAACCTCCAACTAAACCAGCAAGGATAACAGAGAGCTAGCACCCAAGATGACCAACAACTCCTATGGATTCAATATTATTGCAGAAAGAACCATCAATGCTTCATTACAAGAACACAATTTTACACAGTTGCAATGCTTAAGGAAAGCACAAACCAATAGACCTGAGCCATTAATCATTTCATAACTAGAGAAGACTCATGAATGGCCAAAAAAAGACATACCTGTAATCAAATTCCTTAAAACGAGAGCTAGCCGAGCAGTTCCTCCCTGCTAAGAAGTCGGATAATAACCACAACAACAAGGTCAAACAATAGCCTGACTAGGGTGGAGACTAATGGAAGGAGTAAAGATGACATGCAGTAAATGCATGTCGCCTCCACCCACAATTCATTTACTCATTAGTACATGCCAACAAGTTCCTCATTAACACCATTAATCAAACCATGTATCGAAACCATCACCACATTAAAATCCCATAGCGCGACCACCATATTCCTTAACTTGTGCCATACATAAAACAACCACACACCATATCACAAAGTTAAATCGCATAACCATTAGTGTCCATTACTTATTCAAAATGCGCCACCCATTTCCCATCCATTCAAAATATACCATATGTATATCGACCATATAACTCAATTAAAATCGCATGACTATTTAGTTGCTAGCTAAGATTTAACCATAACCATTAAGTCCTTCATGCATATAGTATAGTATATATGATAGTTTAAATTCTTCCCCTTTGAAATTGTTGCGTTGTTTCCTATTTCCTTCCAATTGCTTGTATGTGGTATAGCAAAACTGCAGAATTAGATCCTTTACTTTTGCATTTGCTATAGTAATTTTTCCTTTCTTCAAACTGCCTTTTATGTATTTTCACGAACATGTTTGTTGTGCAGGTGCAGTAAGAACATATAGCAATGATATCAATGAATAGCATAAGCTGTAGTAACATAAGGAACCAACACTTCATATGCTCAAATCATACCCAATAACAACAAGATCTCATCAACCATGTAAGTCTTGTCGCACATCATCACAACATAAAAAATGAACAGATCTGATCTCCAATAATTTAAGGGGGTCCCACGTACTAGTATTATTTAAATTTTATAATAATATGCTTTAACAACACTTTGCGGGCACCACTTCGTTGACAATTTTAATCGTCAACAAACTGGTGAATCCACAGGAAAATTTGTTTTCAACAGATTTAGAACTCATAAATCATGGTTTCGCAGACCAAGAACAGTAACTTTAGAAGACGTAACCAGAATAATTATGCAACAGGGGGAAGTGAGCGAATTTAATGAAAAAATGACTGGGAATTTGGGAATAGCTTATGAAAAATGTTAAGAATGAGGGGGTTTATCCCTGCATGCATAATCATTCAACTGTAATATGCTCTTAACTCAAGGAGGAAAACTTTTAGACTTTCTCTTAAAATCTCAATGGATGATAAATGAAAAGAAGAAGTGGGAATAACCAATTCCTTATAAGACAACAGTGGAAATATGTAACAATTTCAAGGGTCCTTCCGAGGAGACATCATAACAGCTGTGTAAGCTTGATTGTTATTGACTAACAATGCTTCACAGGAATGTCACTGTGGCAGGATTGATCCAACATCTTATTTGACCAAATTAACCAAAGATAATAGGAAACAAAACCATGAGGAAAGTAAAGCAGAAACTAAAACAACAACAATAAAAGACATAACTGAATGAAACAAAGAAAACAAAATTAACTCAGAAGGCAAAAATCAAAGCACTGTAAGCATAGAAAAGAAGCACAAAAATTGAAAGCATAGCTAGGCTACTAGTATACAGAAAATCCAATCAGCATTAGAACCTTTCACGTTGGTCCCTCGCAATACTTCAAGCGAGGACTTTTAGTGATGTGGGAAAACAATTGTCTCTGTAATTCCTTTAAAATGTATGAGTTATTGTCCAAGACAAAAGTAATCTGGAAAGGACCCAACACTTGAAATTCTGATGTAATTATCAGCCATTTGACGCACACGATTAAATCATCAAGATAAGCATGGAGACTGACCAATTCATCGAAAGTCGTGTGTATAGGCCTTTTAAAGGCGGTACTTGCATCAAATAAGCCAGAAGGCAGTCAATTGTAAGACATAGTATCACAATTTGTAATAAAAGCGGTTTTGTGAAAAAATGTTCCTTCTACCTTGATTTTATTGTAACCTAGAATTTCGCCAAGTAAGGGCTTCAACTGTAACTCTACAACTTGCTGCATAATCATTCTTGTATCGAAGGGGGGGGGGGGAGGATTTATCATAATATAATGACTGAAGGTGCGAATATGAATGCAGGTTCTAGTATGATTTGTGGTCTTTGAAGCAAGTACCCAATTTGGAACCCGTTCAGGGTGAACTAAAAGAATAATCCTAGATCTTAGAAAATTCCCCAACTCCTTTTGAAAGGGTGTTTCCAGTGTAGAGTTAACAAGTTCTTGTTTTTTCTAGTTTCATAATATGTTGAACAAGACCAGGATTAAAACCACAAAGATCCTCATAAGACCAAGCAAAAACCTTTTGAGATTCACCGAGTAACTTGGTGGACCCCATCTCTTCTTTATTAGAACATTGGACATTTGTTTTAACATTCATTGAAGGTTCAGGTGTCCTAATGTTCAGGGGGATGGTTTCAACGAACTTCTTTTGTAACTCCTCTTCTTCCTATTTTCCTTTATTTCCTACAACACTCAATGAAAATAAATTCTCAAGAGGAGTCAAGCCCTCATGAATCTTATTATTTTCTATGGATATAATCTCCTTGGGCTTAAGAGGTTCATTACGATTTCTCTCATCGTTAGGGATGGCCTTCCAAGATCCTTCATTTTCATGAATACATGGACAATGTAGAGATTGAAAAGCACAATCAGGCCTATGAGGCAAAAGTTGATGATTAGGAGAGGCTACAAAGACAGCTAACCGATCAACCATTGAATTCAACTCCTTCTTAACATGAGTGATGTTGAAAGATAGAAGGTTCAAGACAAGTGCCCAAATAGTTTGGGATTATGGTTCCATCAGCTTGTTGCTAGGAGAGCATATATTACGTATCAGGTTCACAACAAGATCAGAAGTTTTGAAAACTAAAAGGCGACCACAACCAAGATTAATGGCGTTCTCAATGCCTAATAATAAAGCTTTGAATTTAGCGACATTGTTTGAACAAGAAAACTCTAACCTGTAAGACAGATTATGAATTTTTCCTGCAGGAGAAACCAAAATAATGCCAACCCCATTATCTTCATTAGAGCATGAACCATCAAAGTGAATATGCTACATATCATGATCTAAATTTATTTGGTCCAAAAGAGTATTATCCTCTTTAGTAAAGATGGAATACACTCCTAGGTCATATTCGATATAGTTTACATTATATTGTGGAACATTCTCTATATAGGGTGAAATCCTTCCCTCTCTAAGGACTATAATGTTCTTACCATTATGAGGAATAGATAAATGTGTCCCGTCGAGTGAGAGGTATCCACCTGTTAGGGTTTGCCAATATCTCCCCAAAATAATTGAGTAATTGTTTACAGGCATATCAATCACCTGAATGCTGAGGGTTGTCCTTATCTCAGGATGAGCGCATAGAACCAAGGTTACATCCTTAATCTCACATATGGTTGTTTTTTGTAGACTATTATAGGATAACATGCTTCTGGCATTTTTATTTGTACAAGACAAGCCTAGCTCTTCCATAATAATATTCAACATCACACTTGGGCCTGAACCACCATCAATGAGGCAACAATAGGAAATCTTATCTATGATCTTTACAGAAATATAAAAGGGGGTATTTTTTACAGGGTATCTAAATTTATGTACACCTACTTTATTTACAAAAGAATCCTCTTCGCTTACCTCTTCAGAAAGATTGGCTACAACGAAATCTTTTCCTTCCATGAATTGTTTCATATGCATCTATTGTTTAGGGACGACAACCATGTCTAGAAGGGTTGCATCTGCTTTGATGTTGGCTAATTGATTCAAGATATTGTATTTGGAAGAGGGGAGAGGGGGAGTGATTCCTTGACTCTCAGGAATCTTAGGAACCTGGAGTGAAGCAATGGTTGAGGATGAGCTCGGGCTAGAAGAGTTATGAGGAGGATCAAATTTTCCCTTGGGAGTGTAGGCTTTGTTCCTAGTGTTGATGACCATGACATCCTCTGGCTCTGCAAAATCTAGGACAATGATAGTAGCTTCTATTATTTTACGAAAGATATTATCTCTGGCACTCTTCTTTACCTCACATGTGGTTTCTTCATGGTTTTCCTCGCAAAAGTTACACCAACTCCGAGGCATGATAGCTTTAGGCTGAAAATTGTTTTCAACCAGATTTCTAAAGGGGGGTGCAGAAGAGGATGAAGCTCCAAGGGTGAGAGGGGAGACAATACCCTTTCGTTCAAATGCTATCATGTGATTGTTCATATCTTGTATTAGGTGCAAGAGGGCAGACATGTTTTTCTGTCTAACTAACTCTCCCTATGGAAGACCATTTATTTCAAGTTGTTCTTCATACTCTGAGCAAGTATGCAGAGCATAACTGAGATTATCAATGGATTTTTCCTTAAGCCTATGATGATAGGGAGAAGGCAATGCATTGTAGTAATGCATGAAAGCAACTTGGTTTTGAGGGCGGATAAGTTCAGGGATTTGATTGTACAACTTAGTGAAATGCAAGTTGAAAGACTTGATGGTCTCACCATATTTATAAGTGGTGTTATTGTATTCCCTTAACTTCTCGGCAGGTATTTTGGATTGCTCGTAAGTGGATTAGAACTAATAGATCAACTCCTCTCAAGTAGACAAAATCTTAGGATGAAGGTAAAAGAAGCCAGCCGCATCCTTTCCTTCCAAGGAATTGACGAACAAGCGCATGCATGTTTCATTGTCGTTGTCCCCTATATTATGACAAGCATTAGAAAATGCAACCAGGTGTTCATTGGTACTGATAGTGTTATTTTCTGAAAACTTAGACAAATGATCTTTAAACTTTGGAAGTGGATGAGTAGCAGGTGCTAGGTTAAGAGGAGAGGACACATGCCATGGTGTGATTGTGGCGTCTTCTTCGAACTAAAAAAGCCCATACTTTTTAATAAATTTGGTTGGGTTTGTAGTATATTGTACAGGGATATGGTGGCTATATAAGCTGCCAATCACTGATGACGATGAAGATTGAGAAGATGAAGCACTTCTAGTGCCGCCAGAGCCTCCACTAGATAACATCCTGTGGGTGATAGGTGAGGGAAAGAAAGATGAGCTGGATGAATAAGATAAAGTCCTCCTTAGATCACTTTGTTGGGAAGATAACACAACGTTTCTCCTTCCTATTTCAACAATAGGATTGATTTCAGGTGACAAGCCTCTTCTTCTTCAAAAAGCATGAGAATCTAAGGACATGAAACATAATCCAAAAAAAGGAAGGTTATTGCTGATTTCTAGGCTGTATACGTCTAGCTTCCAATTGTTCTTGAACGCTGATATCTCGTTCAATTGCTTCCCAAGAATGATTAAGCTCGGCACAGGTCTTGGCAGTGTCTAAAATAGTATGGAACAAGTTCAAAACAATGTTGGTCTGGTCTTGGAGACCGGGCTCAATATTGGGTTGCCTCACATCAGGAACAATCATTAATAGTGAAATAGTCAAAGAATCAATATCAGAAAAATAAAGATGTACCGATGAGAATCGAGCATAAAAATTAACCGGAGAGATATCAAAGATCTCCCCAGTATGGTCGCCAAAATAAATGTTGAGGAAAAGATATGAAATGATCTTACTCAAGCATTTTTAGATTCTGCTTGCCCAAAGAAAAATAGATGGGAATATCACCCTACGTTTATAGCCAACAAAAATAACATCCTAACTCACAAGTATTAATTACAAGTGCTTAGACTAGTCTTTTATCAACCAAAAAAGCTTCCTGAAAATTCACTTTTTTATGTAATTTTCTGAATATATCAGTTGCTGAAATAAATGTAAAGATAGAATAAAAGTCACCACGATGATAATCAAGACAGATGAGACATAAAACAATCTTTTATTTCATTCAAATTCACCAAAGAGTCATTTTCTTTACAAAATCTCATGCAGAAATTTTGGACCAAAGTCAAACTTAGACATCCCCCATGGAACATACAAAAGGACCTCTGAAAGAAAACCAAAACTGAACTCTAAAAGATGGATCAACTTGCCACAGATTACTTCCCACTCGACTCTGCACAATAGCCTTTGTCAGTCATGAAAATTAATTCACAAACATACAAGTCTACATAGACTATCAAAGATAGATCAACACCTCTGAAAAACAAGTGTCTGAATGATATGATTCAACCCCGAATATTTCTTTCTACAATAAGACCCTGTTATCACAAAAGAGAATTAGGCTTGTGATGAATAATGAATGAATGAAAACTGAACTATCTCAACATAAACTAAAAGAGAAAACCTTAGTATGCTTCTGCTTCTATCCTCCTCTTGTTCCTCCCTTTCCTTTTGCTTTTAAACAAATTAGATTTGGTTGAAGTAGTTGAACCAACTCATTAGTTAAGTTAATTAAAAGACTCAACTAACTTTAGTTAGGGGGAAGAGTAATAATTATAATAAGGGTTATAAATAAATAATAACTAGTAGGTGGGACCCCTTGTGACTCCCTTTAGTTCATAACAATCACAATAATCATAACATAACCATTAGTTAAGGAAAACACACCTCCTTGTGTCTCCCATCAACATATTCACTTTTGGCAAATTTAGCTCATGAAATTTGAAATTATTTTCAAAAATATTACTGATATATACAAAATAAAACATGTTGTCCAAAATTTCCTGAAGTTAACAGTCATAAAAAATGGATAAAAATAAAAACTCAAAAACCATATTTCCTAGTCTGCGATGCAACCCTTCCTTGATTGCTGTTGTCACCTCTTGATTTTACTAAATTTTCCTTTGGTTATGCAGAGCCTTTAGGCCTAATCTCGCTGATCACGTGGGAACAATCGTCCCTCAAATGCATCTGAGGAAGACACGTATTTGTCAGAGCCATTGGAAGGTGAGGAAGGGGAAGCAATGGATTTTCCTTTATCAAGGGCATGGTGGGACTGAATTTTCAATCTCTTCCTAGCATGGGAGGATTGCACTGGCGAGTGGTAAAGGGCAACTTGAACATTGGGGTTAATAGGAGGAGGAGTAGGCAAGGACAAGTTGGGAGACTTTCAGGTGGATAATCTCCTGCCATCCATCATTTTCAGGAACCTCATGTTGCAATGAGATGTGAGGAGGTGCGGGGATATCGGGGGCTTGCAGGGCTTGGAAAGGAGGCCTTTCAGGCCTAGGTTGGACTACTCCTTGCCCAATCAAATTGAAAAATACAGCATGAAACAATTGGACAAGCTCTTCTGAATCAAAATCAAAATGTATGGAGAACTCGGGCCTTCTTGGGCCTCGGTTCTAATTACCTCTACCTTTGTTTCCCTGACCATGGATACCTCGACTGAAAAAACTCATTCCTGCTTGCATGATTGATTAGCAAATAGTCTTTTAAATAACCATACACGACAAATCTTAAAAATATGAAATAGATTTGGATCAACAATGTATCAGACTCTTGCAATCCAATCCATACAAATTGTTTTCCTGTTTATCAATGAGCAGGGGGTGAAAAGGGTTATGGGATATGCGAAGGGTTTGAATTGAGTGAAACATGATACAATGAGGGGGAAAAGAACATGGTTATTGCTCAATGACAACAACAATCAACTGTAAAGAAAACCAATAAAACATCACTGTAATCCACACAAGACACTGCCACTTTCAACTACTTTAACACCAAAATTCTCTTGACTGTAATCAATCTCAGAATAGGGAGTAAAAAATGAATATGGGAAGGTGATGGGATTTGTAATTAGCAGAAAATGAAATAATGGAAGGGAAGAAAAATAATTACTGTTCATGAAATTAATTAAGTGATCCATAAAACATTCTATGAAAATAGATGCACCAACCATCAATCACTGTGACCAAATAACAATTTTTGTGCATTTAACTAGTTCACTGTTCATAATCAAATATCCAACACAGTGCCATCACAACACAATATGCATTCCACACAATCTGTAAAGGGGTTTTGTTCCCTTCATTCATATAATTTTCATCTTATAACAATTTTTGAACAGTAACCATTCCCACTCTGTAAACCATCAAAACTAACCACTGCCCATACATTAATTCAATCAACAAATATAATCAAAGTCATGTTTCCAAAATTAACAATGAAGTCACACTACCCATGCAATCAGGCCTGTCATTTAAATGCAATGATATTTATTAAACATATATAGGGGCAGTAAACCCAATAATCAAGATCAAATTGCAAAACCTGAATTGATTTTAAACAGACAGACAACAACCACCATTTCGACAGAAGCTATGCACATGGTAATTCACTCATCAATGTAATTCTTCCACTGTAAAAAAACAATTCAATGTGACTTAAAAATATGGGCCATCCATCACACACGACGAGGTCTTAACAACATGTCTTTCTTAACAAATGATCGATTTCAACAAAAAAACATGCTTAAAACTCTGTGGGTATCCCTGAGTGTAAAACCCAAGATATCCATATTATACATAGTGCACAGCCACCAAAACACCATGATGCAACATCTCCATTTACAAAACCAAACACACAGTCACAACAATGACTCAACCCATCGTGCTGAGCCATCAATCTAACACAGTATTACTTCGATTTAGCCAAATTGTAGTCAACCATGCTATGTAAACTCAAGCTTATACAATCAGACAATCATAAGGATACAATGGATTTAGTTTCTACAGTCATCCAGGTTTCAATAATCATTCAGCCCCAAAAGGAACTAACGGTTACATTGACCATTATTTCATTGTGTAGAAACACCACACACCCAATGCGGTATGCGTGAGAAACATCAAGCAGTTGTAACCAACGCCAACTAAATATCCAAATAATCCTTAATGCAAAAATACCAGTAAATTTGTATCAACCAACCAATTCACCACTGTCGTAAAAATCAACCGACCTAACAAGGTATGACAACCATGCGCACCCACGCATCAATTTGAATCGGGGCAACGACCCTCTCAGTTAACAATACTGAGCTATTAAACATAAGGAGAGAGATTATGTGCATTAAATTATGCAAATAACAATGCAAGGTTTACCGTTGTTATAATAGGGGTAGTAACTAGATGCCAAACCAATCACGATTGTCATATGACCAACTGGGTGAGTCTGTATTCAAATTAATCGAAAATACATTCAAATCATAGTAACCCATTGTAAACTTGACAGGTTCGACAGTCTCCTCATAAAACTTCAGACTGGAGGGTTAAGGGTTTGTTTTGTAGCCAACATAGGGAGAACATAACCAACTTCCTGAAATGATGAAACCTTTGAGGCCAACAGTGCATACATAGAGAGAACCACGACTCATTCGTGGACATGTGACAATTCCATGACAGGGGGCCATAACAAAAGGTGATGCTCTCATTCGGCCTGGCAATGTTATTTAACGCACGTAGGGTATAACCCTCGTTCTCTTTGATCAAACAAACACAACACTGAGGTGAAGACAGGGCCGAGTAAGAGAAAAAAAACCCACTTCGTGACCCTTAGTGGTGAAAACCACCAATGCTCAAGTGAATAAAACACAGCGACACATAGTGCCTCCAACCATTAAACCCATAAAGCCAGAGACTTGACAATTGATGCAAACGCGTGAAGGAAACCATCAAACCAAGACCAACAAAACCCTCCAACTAAACCAGCAAGGATAACAGAGAGCTAGCACCCAGGATGACCAACAAATCCTATGGATTCAATATTATTGCAGAAAGAACCATCAATGCTTCATTCCAAGAACACAATTTTACATAGTTGCAGTGCTTAAGGAAAATAAAAACCAATACACTTGAGCCATTAATCATTTCATAACTAGAGAAGACTCATGAATGGCCCAAAAAATACATACCTGTAATCGAATTCCTTAAAATGAGAGCTGGCCAAGCGGTTCCTCCCTGCTAAGAAGTCGGAGCATAACCACAACAACAAGGTCGAACAATAGCCTGACTAGGGTGGCAACTAATGGAAGGAGTAAAGGTGACATGCAGTAAATGCACGTCACCTCCACCCACAATTCATTTACTCATCAGTACATGCACACAAGTTCCTCATTAATGCCATTAATCAAACCATGTATCGAAACCATCACCACATTAAAATCCCATAGCGCGACCACCATATTCCTTAACTTGTGCCATACATAAAACAACCACGCACCATATCACAAAGTTAAATCAGATAACCATTAGTGTCCATTACTTTGTCAAAATGAGCCACCCATCTCCTGTCCATTCAAAATATACCATATGTATATCGACCATATAACTCAATTAAAATCACATAACTATTTAGTTGCTAGCTAAGATTTAACCATAACCATTAAGTCCTTCATGCATATAGTATAGTATATAGGATAGTTTAAATTCTTCCCCTTTGCAATTTTTCCGTTGTTTCCTATTTCCTTCCAATTGTTTGTATGTGGTATAGTAAAATTGCAGAATTAGATCCTTTACTTTTGCATTCGTTGTAGTAATTTTTCCTTTCTTCAAACCACCTTTTATGTATTTTCACTAACATTTTTGTTGTGCAGGTGCAGTAAGAACAGATAGCAATGATATCAATGAATAGCATAAGCTGTAGTAACATAAGGAATCAACACTTCATATGCTCAAATCATACCCAATAACGACAAGATCTCATCAACCATGTGAGTCATGTCACACATCATCACAACATAAAAAATGAACAGATTTGATCTCCAATAATTCAAGGGGGTCCCACCTACTAGTATTATTTAGCTTTTATAACAATAGGCTTTAGAAACACTTTGCGGGCAACACTTCATTGACGGTTTTAATCGTCAACAATATCCAAGGATATTCAGATCATATATCACTTCATCTGAGATAGGATCCATAAGGGAGAAATGAAGCTTCAGTATATTTCCACAGATGAGCAGGTTGCAGATATTATGACCAAGCCCTTGGAGAAATGGAAGTTTGTGTTCTTCAAAGATAGACTTGGAGTGGTGCAGAATAACTTCCTTACTAAGAGGGAGTGTTAATGCTAGTGGTAGCATCAGACAAGTATTTTTGCATAGGTCTATGTGTCTAGACATGTGGAAATCATCCAAAATCCTTCTACACTTGAATTTACTTTAATTAAAATAATTATTAAAGTAAATTTATTTTATTAATTAATTAATTGAGTTATTTATGCAAATGCTAAAATTAATTAACATGTTTCTAAATCTCAAGTGAGTGTGAGAAGTAATCTCAACTATCGAGCACTTTGGAGATTAGAAATAGATTCTAACTCACTATTACAAAAGAAAGGCTAGGGTGAAGGAGGAATATACTAGAGACACATATTTGTCAGGTTGATTGAGAGAGATTGACATAATATAGAGAGATTTGGATCACAAATGACTATGATTCAAAGAGATTTTGAATAGGTGGAGAGGGAATTCCATCAAGAAATCTGAGAGAGAGTAGTCATGCAATAGAAGGAGCAATCGTCATGGACAATAGAAGGGTTCTGGAATAGGTCATGCAGTTTGTGCGGGTTCAGCCTTACAGTCACGCAGAGTGCACAAAATTGTGCAGGTATCTGTGTAATAGTCACACATTTGTCATATAGGATCATACAATAGGTTCTAAAGAAGATCAACCAACGAGGTTTGTCTGTAGTTGTACTTCTCTTAGTGGGCCATTATCCTTTTTACGGGAGCCCTAATCTTATCATAATAAAATCATCTCAACATTGGTTTTCCCTCTGGGGTTTTTCCAAGGGTATCTACCCGAAAATATTTGTGTTCATGTGTGAGTGATTTGGCTTCCAGTTTTTTGTTTTCGCTGCATGTTATTGAGTTGAATATTTCAGTAGTGTATTTGTTTTGTGAGTTTCTAATATGATTTGCAGTAAGGAAATCAATAGATAAAAAAGTACATAGGTGCCAAAGTAAGAGGAATTTTCAACAGTCACTAGTCATGTATAATGCAACAAGCGACTTGTCACTGTGGTGTCCACTAGCCAATGGAAACACTATGCAAATTTTCTTAAAAAAACTGAAATATGAGAGATCTACTCTCTAGGAGAGGTCTAAGGAAGACAATGACTGACTTAAAAACAAAAAATAGAGGCAAATAAGTAAGGACACTAAACTAGATAAGAATCAAAATATCCTTCCCTAGTGGAGTCACCAATTATGTTATGGAGAAATTTCACTGGTAGGATGGAAATATCTCCCTAGAATATTCCTACTGATCCTAGATAGCTAGAGGGATATACTTCTATGGTTTTCCCTAGATGCAAGAAAATAGATTCATTATTATTATAAGACTTTGTAGAATATGGCATACCTTTTCTTGTGAAGGTCATCCTCGGTTGTCTTCGTTGCTCCCCTTCTTCAGGATCCTTTGGTTCCTCTAGTTGGAACTTTGTGGTAGCGATGGTGATACTGGGTTCCATGTCAATGATCCATTTTCCCCTATCCATTTCCAAATCAGAGTCTGAGTTGACATCCGACTTTGAGGCTTTCATCTCAACCACTAATGATTGTTTGGGGAGACATTCATAAGTGTTGTGCCAAGGGATTTTGTGGAACTTGCACCACTTTCCATTGTCCTTCTTCGACTTCATGTTACCCTTCTTTGATTGTTGCTTGGAATAGTTTTCCCGGGGCTGGCCATCCTTACTATGTCCTTTGTTCTAGGAGTTAGGGCCACCTTTACCATTCTTTTATTGTGATGGGTTTGCGTAACTGAAATCTTGTTTGTTATTTTTCTTGAACTTTTTCTTGATCTTGACATCATATAGGTAAGTGGATCCCAGTGAGGAGATGTTTAGGAACTCCATATATGTTTGGATGTACCTATGCATGCCAGTACAATGCTTCAGAACTAGGTGTCGCTCAGAGTATTTATTACCCATGTTTGTGCACAAGGTATGGAAGGTGTTGGTGTACTCTAGCACTGCCTAGTCTCTCTCCTGATGCAGGGTTGTCTGTCTTGTGTACTAGTCATCGTAGTTTCCAACATAGTAGTATTTATCTTTAAGGTCATTAAGAAAATCGACCCAAGTGATTTTTGGACCAAACATTGCAGACGCATCTTTGACATGTTTCTCATAGTAAGTTTCCCACCAATATCTAACATGAGGAAGACATTTAAGGAGTGGAAAGGTGATTTTTTCATTGTTGGAAAAATTTTGGACAGAGAAATAACCCTCTAGCAAACTAAACCATTTTTCCAAAGCATCGGCATCTATCTAGCCTTCAAATAAAGGAATATCAAAATTAACTTGTACCTTGAAGGGTGTTGCACCTCTGAAGCAATTGTTGGTTGAAGGTTTGTCATCACTATTGGCAGTCGTCAAAGGATCTAGGAAAAATCATCCATCATTTCATTCCTCTATTGTGTGAGGGATTCCTCCAGTAACAATTTGATAGGATCCCCTAATTTGTCATTTATTTTTTCTTTCTTCCACCATGGGAGGCCACTTGGGTTGGCGAGAGAGGTTTTTCAAGAGAAACTAGCTCAAGACCCAACTCTTTATACCCTGACCTCATCAGGGACATGCACTAAGAAATAAAAAGGAGCAGACTACTCTCATACCACTGATCTGAATTATATTGAGAACATAATGAAGGTAGAGATATAATTAGGAACACAAAGAGATATTGCAAGAAACATAGTTATACAATTAACTCAAATTTTGTTAATGAATGGAATACAAAAGACTGTAAAATGCAAGGGACACAAACTAGCTAGAATGGTGGTAGCTTATCCCTGAAGAGAGAGATGTGTCTTCTACGCTCATTCACAAGAGCTTTATTATAAAGAGGCCAAAAATGAATTTTAATATAAAGCGTCAATGAGAAAACCCTAAACATCCAAAAAACTTAACCCTATAAGATGAAATTCCATAAGGTTTGTGGGCCCCGATGTGGTTAGTTGATACATGAAATTCTTGGGGGTGTTACTATTGCATACAATCTCCATTTGGGGTTTTTGATAGCTCATTGGAAAGGTCTATATGAGAAGTACACATTCTAAATGGGCCAATACATTCCTCTACCATCTATTGGGAACAACCATGTCAAAAAAACTGTCATTTAAGGCCTAAAAACAACCCTGGAAGTTTGAGACTTGAAAAACTATAGAAAAACTTCCAAGATGTGGAACAATTCTGAATTAGTGGAATAGGTGGGTGGCCACCAATATCCACCTAGATCAAAGATTCCACTCACAATCTCTATAATTTTAGCCAAGAAGGATAATTTTATGGGAGTCCAATCACAAGCCCTACAAATAACCTTATATGCTTCAACAAACTTCAAATGAATAATAACAAGGGAAGGGATCTCACTTGCAAGCCTTCCTAGGGTTCCAAAGAAAAATTTATCCAAGGAGTACAAGATAACATGAAAATTATCACCACTTTGATAGATCATTTACTTAAAATGCCAAGATTAAACCATCAAATACTTGGAAAAACCACTTACTATCCAAGTCATTGAGCATGAAAGAAACCCTAGCATGTAATAATCCACAAAAAATGAAGAAAGCATCCATTATATCAATCTCCAAGAACAAGTACTCCATGATGAAAAAGAAGTAAATAATACAAGTATAGAAGTTTTTCTCTACAAGTGAGTTATGATTTACAAATGAGGAAGCGCTAGCCTATATATATATGAGAAAACCATAGGATTTACCTCTCTAAAAACCCCTAAAAATCATTAAATACATGATACAAGGTGGATAGGTCTAGACCTACCCCAAAAATAGACTCCAACATAAGAATATAATGTTAAAACAATAAAAATTTCTCTTAAAATCCTACAAGTGTGAGTGTAAGAGGCTCGAGAGGGTGATGTCAGCTCCTCAAGGGACATAAACACCTCTAAAGGCCATGTCTCTCCCCAAAAGGTGAAAATAATCATAGAAGGTCATGTATTCTCATAAAAATGTCACATCACCTCATATAAAGTTCCAACTCATCATCAAAAGGATGCCATCATGCTAGGTCAACTCCAATAGTCACCTCAAGTGGGACGTCATCTCCAAATGTGCAATGTCTAAGGTCTACAATGTGATTTCATGAGGGAATAGAGCTCAAAAACCTCCCCAAAGAGGTGTATTATCTTCATCAATGATCACATAACAAATCCCAAGCTCAAATCATCAAAGGGTACAATTTCCATGATGAGGGGATTCCTACCCTCTAATGACCCATCTAGCTATATCTACAACATCCTAACTCATAAATACATCGTCCAAGGTCTATGAGGTGTTGGAAGGTGTCTAGGGGGAGGCGAAGTATTCAAGGGACCCAATACCCATCATAAAAAATGTAACATCCTCCAAACAATGCATGATATCATCATGAGAGCATCCTCCAAAGGACCATACCAGGGGTGCATCACCAAAGAAAGGTTCATAGAATCAAGCAAGACCAACCATTAAAAGATACCAGATTCATTAGAAACATACAAATTAATCCACAATATAATACAAGAGTGTTCTGGGTGGACATCAATGGTCACCTACCTATTCCACTGGCTCAAATTACAATTTCCATGTTTGTAGTTTTTCTATAGTTTTTTGGGTCCCAAACTTCTGGGGCCATTTTGAGGCCCTAAACGATTTTTTTTACTTGGAAGTGCATAAAATATAATTGTTGGGATGTACTGGGTCATTTGAAATGTGTACTCCCCGATTAGACTTTTGCAATGGGATATTGAGTGCCCCAAACAGATATTGTATTCAAAATTTAAGTCCTCATGAAGTTGATGTATCAACTACCCTTATCAAGGCCTACAAACCTTTTGGTGTTTCATCTTCCAAGGTTAGGATTTTGGATGTTTATGGTTTTATAATTTATGTTTTATGTTAAGAATTCCTTTGGAGCCTCATTGTAATCAGCTTCCTGCAAATGAGCATAGTAGACACATCTCTCTTCAAAGATAAGATACCACCATTCTAGCTAGATTGTGTTCTTTGCAGTCTTTTGTATTCCAAACGATCATTAATAGAATATGAGTTTTATTGTATTATTGTGTTCCTTGCAATATATCTCTGCATTTTCTTGTTATATCTTTGTTATATTTATAAATTCTTCATGTCATTCTCAAAATAATATGGATCAGTGGTATCATATTAGTCTGGTCCTTTCCGTTCTTAGTGAATGTCCCTGACTAGGTCAAGGTATAGAGAGTTGGGTCTTGAGCTTATTTCTCTTGAGGACAACTGCTCTCACCCACTCAAGAAACCTCCCATGGAGGAAGAAAAGAGGGATGATAGAGCAGGATATCTTATCAAATTGTTTCTCGAGGAATCCCTCGCACGATAGAGGAATGAGATGATGGATAATTTTTCCCATATCCTTCGACATCTACCAACAACAACGAAGGAACCTTCAACCAATAGTCACTTCAGAGGTGTGATTCCCTGTTGGGTACCATTTTATGCTTATTTTCACTTCACAAATCATACTTTTGTCTCCAAAACCATCCATTTTGCCTTCATTTTATTCCATATTTTCCATAAAACAACCTATGCAAGGTACATTTATCATTCCTTAGCTTAAGAATTGAATTTTTGAATTTTTGGCATTAAAATTAGAAATTTATCAGAAATTACAGGATTTGACTAAATCTTGTAATTGCTCCTAGGTTTGTGTACTTGCAGGACAGCTAGGCGAAATCTGAGACATGGGTCATGATCCTTGATGTACAAGGATGGATGAATACATATCAGCTTTGAGATCTTAGCTTTCCAAGTGTCTGGTCAATGCTGGTCAAACAGGGCCACTTCAGCGGAAAATACCCTGTTTTAGTATAAAATCATGGACAGTTTTAAATTTTCTTGGGATTTGTTCATATTTTATGGATCTGAAGGGGGTATTCGACCTTCCTAGCATATTTTATGGATTTGATCATTATCTTTAGGAGGTTTCTTAGCATTATCAGTTTCAAAACTCTTGTATAAATACTCCAAGACATGGACTAGTATGACAATCTGATGTTAATGAAGAAAACTTTGAATTTTCAGTCTTGAGATCAGTTTGGTGTTTTATTCTTGATGATGTTTATGAGATGATTATGTGAATGCTGCTGGAAATTCTTTCTTAGCTGAAGCAACTCAAGTGTACAAGTGAAGCATTGGAGGGCCCCCTTTGCCAAACTAGTACACTCTTCCTTTATGTTCTTTTTAAGTAATCTTTGACATATGTTTTAGATCAGATCTTGCTGTAGATGAGTTTTATTTATGCATTTGTTGTAGTTAGATGAATTCAATAGTTAAGTAAAATGCTTAATGTTTCAAAGCATTACTCATGTTGTGAATGATTTCTTGAATAAGAATTCAATGTATAGTTTGGTTTCAAGCATTAAGATGATCATGAATGCTTTTTGAGTTGTTTATGCTTTCAGTACTTTTGATTTAACAAGAATTGGTGATGATTGCTAATGAATGAAAGAAAACAATGAATGCATCTCTTGAATAAGAGTTTTGTCTTTCTAGCATTGATAAGCCTCTGAGATAGTTTTGAATATCTTTTTGAATGCTTATTGTTAATCAAATGCTCTTTAGGAAACATTTGTTGATTAATGTCGTGAGATCTATGAATAGGACTTCTGAATAGAAGCTTAGCATCTCCTTCATATTCATCTCTTAGAATAGGTTTTGGTTTATATCATTAAAAGCAACTAAGTCTATCTCTAAGCTCATATATTTTGAGTGTGCATCAAAGTCTTACAAACTCCGGATTGATAATTAATGTGCCCTAATTTACATTAGTCGATTGGAGCCCAACATTCCCTTTAAGGTACAAGTTAACTTTTATATTCCTTTATTTGAAGGCTAGATATATGTTGACTCTTTAGAAAAATGGTTAAGTCTACTAGAGGGTTATTTCTCTGACCAAAATTTTTCCAATAGTGACAAAATCATATTTACGTTATTTAAGACCCCCTTCCCCATGTCAGAGATTCATTTGAGACTTACTATGAGAAACATGTCAAGGACGAGTTTGCAATTTTTGGGTCAAGACCCACTTGGGTGACTTTTGTTGATGCCCTCAAGGAGCAATACAACCCTATTGGAAACTATGATGACTAGTACATGAGATGGACAACTTTGCATAGGGAGAGACACTAGATGGTGTTGAAGTAAACCAACATCTTCCATACCTTGCGCAAAAATATTGGTATTAAAGAATCTGAGTGGCACTTGGTTTTAAAGTACTACAATGGCCTACATAGGTACATCTAAACATATATAGAGTTCCTATACATCTCCTCAACAGGATCCGCTTACCAATATGATGTCAAGATCGAGCATAAGTTCAAGAAAAATAATAGTTGATATTAAAGTTCTACAAAACCATCACAACAAAAGCTCGGTAAGGGTGGCTCTAACTCCCAAGGAAAAGGACAGAGAAAGGATGGCCAGTCCCAAGACAACCAGTCTAAGCCACGAACAAAGAAGGGTAATGGGAAGTCAAAGGACACTAGAAAGTGGTGCAAGTTCCACAAAATCCCTTAGCACAATACTAATGAATGTCACTCCAAATAGTCATTGTTGGATGAGACAAAAGCCTAAGGGTTGGATGTTGACTCAAACTCTGATTCAAAATTGGAAAAGGGAAAACAGATCATTATCATAGAACCCAGTGTCACCATTGCTACCACAAAATTCCAACTAGAGGAACTAGAGGAGCCTGAAGAAGGGGAGAGTATCTTCCAATCACAGATGTGGGTGAAGGGGAACCCATTCCATTTCATTGTTGAAAGTTGTAGCTATAAGAACCTAATCTTAGCAAAGGTCATCAAGAGGATGAACCTGACAATGAAACTGCATCCTCAACCATATGCCATCGGTTGGCTCAACTAAGAATGAAATAGTCGCATCAACCAACAATGTTACATGCACTATGGCATCAAACCCTTCAAAGACGAGGTATTGTGTGATGTTTCCCCCCTTGAAGTTTGTGATTTTTTTAGGAAAAACATATATGTGGAAGCATCATTTTTTTTATGAATCTAGGCCCTGTAGTTTCATTATTACTTTTGGACATCAAGTCTACAGGGTACCAGATGCAGTCCCAACTACTACAGTATTTGTTATCTCCATGAAGCAGTGCAGAAAGGTGGTCTCTCAAGCCAGGATATTTTCCTCTTTATGGTTCAATCAGAAGGTGAACATAAGGTCACTACAACTATCGAAACCTCTGCATGGGGTCTCTCTACACAACAACAATAGGTGGAAAAGATAGTAGAAGAGCACAAAGACATATTTTCCTCACCTACTGGGGTGCTTGTGCACTGTCAGGTAAAGCACTCAATTGATTTGACACCCGGTGCTCATATACCTAACAACCTTGTGTATTGGAATATACCAAGCTCCTCACCTTGCGTGAGCCCATTTTTTCTTCTATATAAGAATGAATAGACATGGAAACTTTGTATTGATTACATATGATCCAGGTGGATATTGGTGGCCACCCACCTGTTACAACTAGCTCCTTTTGTCAGCTTTTAGTTCAACATGTTCTTATGTACTTCTTTGTAATTGTGGGTTCTATACTTATGGGGATGTTTGAATCCCTACACATCTTCTAGGTGGATACTGGTGGCCTCCCACCTAATCCAATGGACTTATTTTGTATGTTTTCATGTCAACACATCTTGTTGTACTTCTAGGGCCGTTTTGGGGCTCTAAACAGTGTTATTTTGGCTTGCCACAGTCAAATTGTATATGGAGTCATAGTTTTATGGCATAACACATATCTCTCTAAAATACCTTTCCAACGGCTATCACTTGCCTAAAACAAAGATTGTATGCAAAAGTTACGACCCCGGGAAGTTAATGTACTAACTTACCCAAACATGGCCCATATGACTTTTGGTGTTTCATCTCCTAGGGTTAGGTTTTTGGATGTCTAGGGTTTTGGAATTCATGTTTATCATTAAAATTCCTTCAGAGCCTCATTTTAATCATCTTCTTTCGAATGAGCGTAGCCGTCACATCTCTTCTTAGAGATAAAGTTGCCACCATTCTAGTGAGTCTTGCACTTTGAATTTTTACAGTCTCTTTACATTTATTTCATTAATAGAAATCAAGTATATCTGTATCTCTCTGTTTCTGGAAATTTTCATGAGTATTTAATTGTAATATCTCTGCTTTCATTTTGTTCCAAAACAAATCCAGATCAGTGGTATCATAGCTAAACAAGAAGACCAATACATGAGATGGACCACATTGCGGCAAGAGAAGAGCCAAACAGTGTCGGAGTTCACAAATACTTTCCATACCTTGTGCACCAAGCTGGGTATCAAATACTTTGAGTGACATATGGTTCTGAAATATCATGGGGCTATGCATAGGTGCATCCAAAACGAAATGGATTTCCTAAACATCTCATCATTGGGAGTTTCCTATCGATATGCTACTAACATCAAGCATAAATTTAGGCACCAGAAAAAATGGGAATTTGGGTTTGCAAATTTTCAACAACCAAAGCATGGTAAGGATGGCCCTAACCAATAGCCTCCATACAACCAGTCCAAGACACATGAAAAGAAGGGTAAAGGAAAGACGAAGCATGACACTGGGAAGTGGTGTGACTTCCACAAAATCCCCTTGCACAACACTAATGAATGTCGCTCAAAAGAGTCATTGGTGGTCGAGGTCAAAGAAACGGAGCCGAACCCTGATTCAGAGTCCGATCCATAAAATATTGAAAATAGACAGATCATCGATGAAGACCCCACTACTACTATCGCAACCAAAAAAATTCATCCAGAAGAATTAGTAGATCCTGAAGAGGGGGAGCGCCTCTTCCATTCACATATGTGGCTGAAGGGGACCCCATTGCATTTCATTGTTTATAATGACAACCATAAGAACTTCATCTCAACTAAGGTTGTCAAACAATTGGGGTTGTTGACAACACCACACCTACAGCCAAACAACATTGGGTGGATTCACCAGGGATGAGATATCTATGTCAGCCAACGGTGTCACATGTACTATGGCATCCAACCCTTCAAGGATGAGGTAGTGTGTGATGTTTCCCCTCTTGATGTCTGTGATGTTGTTTTGGGACAACCATATATGTGGAGATGTCATGTTATCTATGAGTCTAGACCCCAGAGTTCCATTATTACTCTGGGAGGTCATCTCTATAGGATACCAAAGCTAGTTATGACTACCACTCCATCAAAATAGTGCCGCAAGGTAATCTCTCATACTGCAAAATTCATCCTCTTCACATTCTGTTCAAAAGATGCACATAAGACCGCTACAACCATTGCAACCTCAACACCTTCTATCCAACAAAAACATATTGTCACAGAGAAAGAAGATATTGTCTCTTCACCTACAATGGTGCCTACACAATGCCCCGTCAAACCTAGAGACAACAGGTTGGTGGAGCATATTCAACTTCTCCAGCAACAGGTTTGTGACAGTCTTCCATAGACCAAGTAGCACAAATTATCCAACAAGGCACGCAACTCACCAAGATTCAGATTCATAAAATGCTTTCCCCTCTTCCTTGGGCACTCAATGCAATGGAGACCATTTCTTCCTAATGGGGGAGGATTGATCCAGGTGGATATTGGTGGCCACCCACATGTTCCAACTGGATCCTTTTGTCACCTTTCAGTTAAAGGCGTTCTTCTGTACTTCTTTGTAATTGTGGGTTATAGACTTCTGGGGTTGTCTGAAGACCTACACATATTCCAGGTGGATATTGGTGGCCTCCCACCTAATCCAACTAGATTATTTTGTATGTTTTCATGTCAACACATCTTGTTGTACTTTCAGGGCCGTTTTGGGGCCCTAAACAGTGTTATTTTGGCATGCCACAGTCAAACTATAGATGGAGTCACAATTTGATGGCATAATGCATAGTTCTCTAAAAGACCTTTCCAACAAGCTATCACGTGCCTAAAACAAAGATCCTATGCAAATGTTACAACCCCAGGAAGTTAATGTACTAACTTACCCAAATGGGGACCACATGACTTTTGGCGTTTCATCTCCTAGGGTTAGGTTTTTGGATGTCTAGGGTTTTGGCATTCATGTTTATTATAAAAAGGCCTTTGATCCTTTGATGCTTTCATTTCGTTCTAAAACAAATATGGATCAATAGATCCTTGAACAAGATCACATTCAAGAATCGTTACCCAATCCCCCAGAATTATGATCTTCTCGATCAGCTCAAGTGAGCCAAGTTTTTCAGTAATATTGATCTGAATTCAAGCTACCACCAAGTGTCTATTGAGAAAATTGATGTATGGAAGAAAACATTCAAGTCTAAAGAGGTCTATTTGAGTGGTTGGTCATGCCTTTAGGCTTGACTAATTCTCCAACTAAATTAATGTGGATGATGGATGGCATATTGTCACCATTCACAAACTCTTTTGTGGTCTTATATCTGGATGACATCCTCATATTCAGCAAAATTTGGGAGGAACATTTGAAGCATATTCAATAGGTCTTGGACACCCTACAACAACAAACGTTATATGCCAATTTGGAGAAGTGTTCCTTCAGCATGCAAAGAATACAATATTTGGGATACATCATGGATGAGTAGGTTGTGCATGTGGATCCAACCAAGATCCAAGTCATCCACAATTAGTCGGTCCTGAAGACAATGACCGAGCTTCGCAACTTCTTGGGCCTCACGAACTTCTATCACATATTTGCATTGGGGTTCTCTCATATCGCTTAGGCCTTAATCCAAGTGACCAAGGGTGGATCAAAGGCCAAGTTTATGTGGGATGCATCCCAACAATAAGCATTCAAGGATTTGAAATTATGCCTCTTATCAACACTAGTCCTTATTTTTTTAGACTTGTGATAGCCATTTGATATTGGTATAGATGCTTCAGATTATGCTATCAATGTAGTACTCACTCAGCATGGGCATCTCGTAGCCTATCTTCTGATGTTGTTCATAGATACCCCACCTATGACAAAGAAATGTACTCCATTGTGCATGCATGTTGACAATGGAAGCATTACATTTTGGGGAAGGAAACAATCATCCACACTGATCATAGGCCTCTCTAATTCATGCAGACACAAGGAAAGTTATAGAATGGCCACAATCATAAGTGGTCCATGTACCTATAGAAATTCCACTTGAACATAAAGTAAAAGAAGGGAAACACCAACCATGTCGCAGATTTCCTCAATCGACCCCCGGTTGTGGCACTAACCACAATTCTTAACTCTTGTGGGCATGAGACATCTGGGTGGACACAATTAGACAATATTTATTATGATTTTACTGCTACCTCTCAGACATTGAGCACAAACAAAATAATTCCATACTATTCCATCTGAGCCATCTCTGTGTTCCTTCAAGCGAGCATGCAAAATTGATTTGGGAAGCCCATTTTAGTTGGGTAGTAGGACATTTTGGTGTAGAAAAAACAATGGAAGTACCACAAAATCATTTTTAGTAGTCAAATCTTCGACAAGATGTCTAAAACAGGAGCCCATTTTGTCTACTATATAAGAAGTGCTAGACATGGAAAATTTGTATTGATTACAGAGCCCTGAACAAGATCATAGTCAAGAACAGGTACCCAATCCCCCAGAATGATTATCTTCTCAATAATCTCAAGGGAGCCAACATTTTCAATAATATTGATATGAAGTCAAGCTACCACCAGGTGTTGATTGAGAAAATAGATGTATGGAAGACAACCTTCAAGTCTAAAGAGGTCTCTTCGAATGGTTGGTCATGCCATTCAACTTAACTAATGCTCCAACTAAATTAATGCAGATGATGGATGACATATTGCGGCCATTCGCAAACTCCTTTGTGGTCTTATATCTGGATGACATCCTCGTCTTCAAAAAAATTTGGGAGGAACATTTGAAGCATATTCAATAGGTCTTGGACACCCTGTGAAAACAAATGTTATATTCCACTTTGGAGAAGTGTTCCTTTGCTGTGCAGAGAATACAATATTTGGGATACATCATGGATGAGCAGGGTGTGCGTGTGGATCCAGACAATATCCAAGTCATCAACGATTAGTTGAACCTAAAGACAATGACTGATATTCGCATCTTCTTGGGCCTCACCAACTTCTATAATAGGTTTTTATTGGGGTTATCTCATATCGCTTGGGCCCTAAGCCAAGAAACCAAGGGTGGAGCGAAGGCCAAGTTTGTTTGGGTTGCATCCCAACAATAAGCAGTTGAGGATTTGAAATTCTTCCTCTGCTTTGCACCAGTCCTTATTTTTCTAGACTTCGAACAACCATTTGATATTGATATAGATGCTTCAAATTATGTTATCAATGTAGTACTCACTCAACATGGGCATATGGTAGAATATCTTCTGATGTCGTTCATAGATACCCCACCTATGACAAAGAAATGAACTCTATTATGAAGGCATGTTGACAATGAAAGCATTACATTTTGGGGAAGGAAATGATCATCCACATTGATCACAGGCCTCTGTAATTCATGCAGACACAAGAAAAGTTATAGAATGACCACCATTAGAAGTGGTCCATGTACCTATACAAATTACACTTGAACATCAAGTAAAAGAAGGGAAACACCAACCATATCGCAAATTTCCTTAGTCGACCCCCGGTTGTGGCATTAACCACAATTCTTAACTCTTGTGAGCATGAGACGTCTGTGTGGTGACAATTATACAATATTGATTCTAACTTTACTGCTACCTCTTAGACATTGAGCACAAACAAAATAATTTCAGACTATTCCATTTGAGCCATATTTGTGTTCCTTCAAGCAAGCATGTGAAACTGATCTGCGAATCCCATTATAGTCGGGTAGTAGGAAATTTTGGTGTAGACAAAACAATGGAAGTACCGCAAAATCATTTTTATTAGGACCACAAAATCATTTTTATCATTTTGGTGATGTACAAGATGTCCACGAGTACATCAGATCCTTCACTACTTGTGACATTTCCAAGACCGCCATCAATAAATAGGGGTTATACAACTCTCTGCCTACTCCATATAGGTCTCGGGAGTTCATCTCCATGGATTAAATGTATGGTCTACCTTCAATCAAGAATGGGAATGAATGTGTCTTCATGGTCGTTGACCAATTCTCTAAGATGGAAATTTTTTCACCCTACAAGAAGAGCATCACAGCCAAGCTCTTCTTTGAACATGTTTGGGTTCATTTTGGGCTCCCACAAACCATTATCTCAAATCAATATAGTAAGTTCCTAAGCACATTTTGGTCTAGCCTATGGTCAATGATGGACACCAAATTGACTAAATCAACTTCCTTCCGCCCACAAAACAATGGAAAAATGGTGGTAGTCAACATGATGATTGTCCATATCCTAAGGATGTACAATTCCAAATATCCATGCAAATGGTACAAAATCCTTCCTTATACTCAACATAGCTACAACAAATCCCTCTGTATCTCTATTGGCCATAACCCTTTTCATGTGTGCTTGGGTTTCTAGTCATTGGCCCCCATTGGCATAGCTCTGCCCATTGCAGTTAAACAGGAGGAGTCCTCCCATGCTCAAAGTGAGGTTGATCAAGAAACAAAATTTTTTGAGCTAATCCAAAACATCCAACAACAATTTCAAGATATTTTACAGAAAGCTAATTCCAGGTACAAGTAGTTCCACAATCAACATTAGGTACCACACAAGTTTCAGGTGGGAGATAAGGTATGGTTGCATTTGCAGAAAGAGTGCTTCATAGGACCCCATCAAAAGCTATGCCCACTTTGATATGGGCCTTACACCATCACCAAGGTTGTGGGTGAGAATTATTTTGAATTAAGTATTCCCCCTTTCCTTGGCTTTCACCTGGTATTTAGTGTGGAACTGCTTCAACCATATTTTCCACCTCTCCTGGTCACTTTGAACGTCGTCGAGAAATTGGACCCAAAAAAAATCAATCCTGACTACATTGAATAAGAGATATTTGATCATATCATGGACATCAATATGAAGGTAACCCACTAGTAGAACATCCAACTCTATCGGGTCATCAAAGTAGGGTAGTTTCTTCATCAAGGCAAGTGTCTCACCAGGAGTCAAATTCAATAGAAGTTTCCCCATATGATGGAGGAAATTAAAGAAATGGATACCATTTCTTCCTAATGGGGGAGGAATGATATAGGTAGACATCGGTGGCCACCCACCTATTCCACTGGCTCAAATTACAATTTCCATCTTGGCATTTTTTCTATAGTTTTTCGGGTCCCAAAATTTCAAGGCCATTTTGAGGCCCTAAACGACATTTTTTTTAATTGGTAGCACCTAGTAAATAAATTTTGGGATGTATTGGGCCAATTGAAATGTGTACTTTCAGCTAGACCTTTCTGATAGGATACCGAGAAATCCAAAAGGAAATAATATGCAAAAGTTGCGCCCTCGGAAAGTTGACGTATCAACTACCCCCATCATGGCCAACAAATATTTTGGTGTTTCATGTTTCAGGGTTAGGGTTTTGGATGTTTAAAGTTTTTTCATTTATGATTTATGTTAAAAATTCCTTTGGAGCCTCATTGTAATCAACTTCTTGTGAATAATCATAGCCGACACATCTCTCTTCAGAGATAAGCTACCACCATTCTAGCTCACTTGTGTGCTTTACAGTCTTTTGTATTCTAGATGGTCATTAATAGAATATGCACTTTACTGTATTATTGTGTTCCTTGCAATATCTTTGTTCATTTTCTTGTTATATCTCTATTATGTTTCTACCTTCATGCCACTCTCAAAATAATATGGATCAAAGAGCCACATCAATTCACATTAGGTATCTTCTTCAAACTTCACACTAGCTCAAAACTTTATGCAAATTTCCAGGTTTAGGTATGGGAGGACCATCATAAGACCCTATTAGGTGTGCCACTACCCAAGTAGAGGAGTAGTTCTTGACAATCCCATCAAATTGTAAGCATAAGTGAATGATGTGACACAGGGTGTACTTCATGGTCATGGTGTCATTGACATGCAAGGACACATGTGGGTTCATCTCCATAAGCGACTTTGTAGAGGGACTGCTTGGTGCTTGAGTTACCCTTTCCTCGGTAGTGTGTGTATTCCAAACCCCTTATTTCCTTTTAATATTATTTTATTTCTTTGCAATTCCCCTTTTCAAGTTCATGCATTTATTTTTACAAGGACTAAATCCCTTTAATTTGATATGCATTCAGTGCAAGGAATAGTGGTGATCATCTCATAGCGAGGGGGTAGATCTCAACATGACTTTGTATTTTTATTTTTCGTTTGTCATGCCTTTTTTTTAATTATTTTTTACCAGCTGAATCAACCTAGACATTCTATCCCTTCTTCTCATAGGAGTATGAAGGCACAAACCTTTTTGGTGTACATGTAACATCCATTTCGAGAAGATAGGAAAATCGAAGGAATCAAGGTGGAAAATTTTAAGTATGGAAGGGAATGGTACATTACCCCTATCAAGGCCTCCCAGTAGTACCCATTTTCCCCAAGAGTGAAAGAACTAGACTAGGACACATAATATGGCCACCACGGTGAAACAAGGAAAACAGAATAATGTGCAAGCATCATCATCCATTATTTGATTTCATCCCATGATCCTCGCCTAAATGCCCAATGCATTAAATATGACACTTTATATGAAACAATGACTAATGTACCTCATGTGTGTCATACCACCATCATCATATGAATCTGTTGATCAAGTGAGTGAGATGAGAAATGATGAGGAGGGAGGAATCTAAGAAGATTTTGTCTATGTGGAATCTTGATCATCATCATCCAGATCATTGTCTGCAAATGTGTACCATGAGAAATGATCTCCTCTGGTTACCACTAGGTGAGAGGGGGTAATAGATAACATTCACAATACACTAAGCATGAGTAGTATTTGTAACATTCTTCCTCTATATCCTGAGGAATTGTTCTTTCAATATGGCATTTAATTTCTTATTATCTTATGCATCCATGATTGTTTAACACTTTTGGAATCTGTAGGATGCTTAACTCTTCTTCATTTGTCGGTACAAGAAGATTATTCTATTCTCCTTCCTTGTTCAACATGTTGATTCAAATATTTTGTAGCATAAACTCCTTTTGGTTCTGCAATAGTGCCTTTCATGACTATTTCCAAATCCTCCTTGGTGGCTATACTCTTGATTAATTTCCATCATATTATCTCCCTCTTGCTAAATATGTTGCACATCCCTTGTGCAACATCTAGATAAACATTGTGACTTGACCTATGGTTTCAGACATAGACACATTCAATCCTCGCACATTAGCAATCGTGCGATCAAAAGATTGGAAAAACTCCATCATGGTGTGCTAATGAAAACCCTAGATCTGTCTGAAGTAAATAATCCATATGCATCTGAAAAGATTTTCATAACTTTTGCATTTGATTCCAAAGTTATTATACCAAAAGGAAATGGTGCTTCCTCCCATTTATTCTAAACCCAACCGAAAACAACTCAAGAATATTTACAAGGTGTGGTTGTATACCTTATGAGAAAATGTTTTGTTTGTTGTGCAAATTGAGGAGTAAACCAGTTCAAGGGGAATGCATATGATAATTGTGGAAAGAGTGATTGGAAAAGGTTATTGATTGGGCTTATAAATTTAAATTAGGTTGAAGGATGACATATTGTGGTGGGCATGGTAATCTTAACAAGGGTACATGCTCAAGTAGGCGGTATCATGTGAAAGGATGTGATGTTTGTTTGAATTGATAGAAATCATGAGAAATGATGTTTATCCATATTGGTAACAACAAATGAAAATATATGACATTTTAGTAGCAACACATAAGGATATTGGATTTGAACTATTGTTAACTACTTTGCCAATTTGGCATTTCAATTTTCCAAATCACACTCATCAGTAAGCTTACTTTTGAGATATGTGGAATTAGGGAAATGTGAGGTAAGGGTGGAATGAGATTAGGCAGAGAAAATGATAATTTTAAAAACAAATGCAAGAGGATTTCAATATCTTGTGAACTAAAAATAAAACCATAATATTACCTAAACTCGTACCCATGCATAACTTCTTGTAACGTCCCCTCTATTAAACCGATAATTTTTTTATGATACTATTAATTTAATATAACACATCATGCTAAAATCCCCATACATTTAACAACAATAATTTAAAAACATGAATGCAGTTAAATAAACATACACTTAGACACATGTAATTTCCCAAAAACACAGATTTTATGCATAGTAATACAAACTCATAATATAACTCAGATAAAAGATAAAAACACTTATCTTTTAATAACAATTGTGCAAATATCCGCAGAGGAAAAATGTTCCACCTAACCATAGACTTGTTGTTCCAAATATCAACAGTAAGTCACCCCCAAGTTGGGGCTAGGAATCCACAAAAGAGGGTATCTCTCCATTGTCCACTCACAACTCAATATTCCCACAATCAACTAATTTTTCCTACAACTATCCCAAATATTCTAACTCTCTTCCTCTCAACCTTCCTGACCCAAGGAATGTACCCCCTTCTCTACTCACAGTCCCTCCGGTTGTAACATTCTTTTATCAAGGCTTCCAACATTGTTTGGCCATAAATCTCTCTATTGCAAACTCCATGGATTTTAATTGTTAGGAAACTACCAACAATAAGCTTACTTCTCTAGCAAAACTCTCCACAGAGATTCCACTCTATAGGCCTGGAAACTTGCATCTTCTACAATCTTGGCAGCTTTCTTCTTCAGTATTCAATAGCTCCAAATAGATGCTAACATGTCCACCATTGTTTCCTCCAATCTCTATCACTTTGTTCCTTCTTATTATCCCAAAATCTTCCTGTAAAAGTGATGCAGAAGCATCGCCTTCAAAGTCAACAATGCACGTGTGGAGGCAAACAAATGCCATCTCAGTAATGGCAGAGTTTCAAATCAAGCATTTAACTTAGAATTAAATCGGTTGTTGAGATATTTTGTAATCAGATTTTTAAAAATGTAACTTGTTTGTAAAGTTGTGAAGGACTGTAAGAGATTTTAGATATGGAGTGATGACTCTATCTGGCAATAACTACTAGTTATTGTAATAGGAAAGAGTAGGTAACAACTTTGAATTTGATAGGATAGATGTTATCGGACTAATCGGTAGGTGCAGACAATAACTGATCTCCCTAGATACACCTAGATCTAGAACAAAACACACTAGAACATGACGCTTTCCTTAAGTTTTAGATATTGAATTTACTATCTAAAGAGGGATGGATGGCATACTGTTTAAATGTTGCTTCCTCTCACCATCGCCATCCTAGCTCCGTTCCAATGCTCATACAATGATGATCCTGCAAAAGAACGCAACCAACCAAAGTGATAGCAATAGCATAAACTCAATATAAACCTA
>JZKD02S2131299.1:339691-363791 GCA_000966675.3 Picea glauca | reverse complement strand
CCGATATCCACCTGGATCAATCCTCCCTCCTTAGGAAGCAATGGTCTCCATTGCGTTGAGTTCCCGGGGGAGAGGGAAAAGCATTTGTTGAATCTGCATCTTGGTAAGCTGCTTGCCTTGCTGGAGACGTCGCGTTGCTCAGTTTGTGGAAGTCTGTCACGAACCTATTGAGGTTGAGGTTGTTCAACAAGTCAAGATACATGAGAGGACGGTGTGCAGAAGGAATCTTTGTGTTTTGTTGTAGCCTTGTCAACCTGCTTCTGTTGGATAGAAGGTGGTTGGGGCGAGGCTGTAGTGGTTGCAGTGTCCTTCTGTTCTCCTTTTGAACAGATTGTGAAGAAGCTTAATTTTGCAGTATGAGATACTACCTTGCAGAACTTTTTAGGTGGAACAGTAGTCGGAACTACCTCTGATATTCTGTAGAGATGACCCCCCAAAGAAACAATGACACTGCAGGGTCGAGACTCATAAACAACATGGTGCTTCCACATATATGGTTGGCCCAAGAGAACATCACAGACATTCAGTGTAGAAACATTACATAATACCTCATCCTTGAAGGGTTGGATGCCATATGACAATCGACATTGTTTGATGACACAAAGATATCATCCTTGGCGAAGCCACCCGATGTTGTATGGCTGTGGGTGTGGTGTTTTCAACAATCCCAACTATTTGACAACCTCTATTGAGATGAGGTTCTTCTAGCTTACGCTATCAACAATAAAATACAGCGGGGTCTCCTTCACCCACATTTGTGAATGAAAAAGGCACTCCTCCTCTTCAGGATTTGTTGGTACTTCTAGTTGAATTGTTGCGGTCACGACAATAACAGTGGGGTCTGCGTCGATGATTTGTCTTTTACCAATATTTTTAGAATCAAATTTTGAATCATGGTTCATCTCCTTGTCTTTGATCTCGACCACCAATGACTGTTTTGAGCGACATTCATCGGTGTTGTGCCAAGGGATTTTGTGGAAATTGCACCATTTTTCAGTGTCCTTCTTTGTCTTCTCGTGACCCTTCTTTTCCTGTGGCTTGGACTGGTTTTTAGGATACTGTTTGTTAGGGCCATCTTTGTCATACTTTGGTTGTTGCAGATTTTTAGACCCGAAATCCCATTTTTTCTGGTGCTTAAATTTCTTCTCGATTTTAACAACATATCGATAAGCAACACCAAGTGATGAAATGTCCAACAAATCCATTTCAGTTTGGATGTATCTGTGTAAATCCCCACGGTATTTAAGAACCAAATGTCATTGGGAGTCTTTGATACCTAGCTTGGTGCGCAAGGTATGGAAGGTATTGGTGAACTCTGAAACTTCTTGGCCCCTCTCTTTCCGCAGTGTGGTCCATCTCATGTACTGGTCCTCATAGTTGCCAATAGGGTAATACTGTTCCTTTACCTTATCCACAAAAAAATCCCAAGTGGGCTTGGCCCCATATATTCCAGACTCCTCTATGGAAATTTTCTCCCATTAAGTTTCCCACCAATGTTTGATATGAGGGAGAGATTTAAGGAGTGTGAAGGTGATCTTTTCACTGTCTGAAAAATTGTGGACAGAGAAATAACCTTCTAGCAGATTTAACCATTTGTCTATGGCTTCTGCATCTATCTGTCCTTGAAATACATGAATATTAAAATTAACTTGTACCTTGAAAGGCGAGGTGTTTCCAAAGTGGCTACTTGATGAAGATGTGCCTGTTGCTATCGACAGGCATTGAAGGATGTGGGAAAAATTCTCCATCATTTCATCCCTACGCCGCGTGAGAGATTGCTCAAGCAACATATTGATAGGATCGTTTGCTCCGTTGTTTTTATTTTCTTCTGCCATGGAGGGTTTCTTGGGCATGCGAGAGAGATTGTATTCAAGAGAGACAAGATTGAGAACCAACTTTCTATACTCGGACCTCATCGAGGACATGCACTAAAAAACGATCAAGAGCAACCTGCTCTGATACCACTGATCCAGATTATTTTCGGCACAAAATGAGAGCAGAGATATAATAAAGAAATGCACAGAGATATCGTAGATATTCAATAATATAACAAAAATGTATCAGATATGCAACCATAAACATAGATATACAGTAATACATGATTTCTATTAATGAAATAAATGTACATAGACTGTAAAAATACAGAGTGAAAGACTCACTAGAATGGTGGCAACTTATCTCTGAGAAGAGATGTGACGACTACTTGCATTCGCAAGAAGATGATTACAATGAGGCTCTGAAGGCATTTTTACAATAAACAGGAATGAAAAAAACCCTAGACATCCAAAAACATAACCCTAGAAGATGAAGCGCCCAAGTCTTGTGGGCCTCGTTTGGGTAAGTTAGTACATCAACTTCCCGGGGTCGTAACTTTTTCATACGATCTTCGTTTTAGGTGTATGATAGCCCGTTGGAAAGGTATTGTCAAGGAGATTCATTTTGGGGGCTCAATGATGCCTTTGGATATTATTGAGAAGATATATCTCGAAAAACCTTCATTTAGGCCCTCAAAATGGCCCCAAAAGTTTAAAACTGCTAAAAATAACAAATTGCCAAAATTGCCAGAAAACTGTTTTGAGCCGGTCGGAAAAGGTGGGTGGCCACCGATATCCACTAGGATCATCAGAATCTCAAGAGGAGGATTGACCGTCATCGTTGGATCATAGTGAAAAGAGACCAATAGCGTCAGATCAGAAGGAAGTGCACGAGCCTTAACACTTAGTGTACAAAGGAGAGAGGATCTATCGGGGTTGAAAATTGAGCTTCCTGAAGTCCGGAGTTCTGGAAAGCCAGAATAGAATTCTCAGCCATCCGATCACTGGAACAAATTTGATCCATCAAATTGTTCAAGGAAAAGGTCAAGCATCAGATCGACAGAGAGGATCTGGACTGTCAGTTACTGTGGAGTCTAGGAGGAAGCAAATTTGAAACTTGAAACATCTGAAGCCCGAAGAGCTTGTTGGGCCTCAAAATAGTCCTTATTCTCACTCCATTATTCACCAATACCTTCACATTAATTTCATATTACCTTCATGTCACCTTCATTCCACCTCCACATCATTACATTTATCTCATCATTGGGTTATAACTATGCTTTTCCAAAGTTGATTAATTCTTAACATTTTAAAGTGGATTTGTGGTTAAACTTTAGAAAATAATATACTTATACTTATACCTAACAATTAGAATGAGTTTGGTGACATGTGTAGGTGATTTGGAAGCTTCCAAGACACTCTTATGTGGCTTCCAATACTCAAATTCGAATTCCCTTCAACATGTGGAAGAAGATTTGGATAAAGGTCAAAGAGAATATGTGTCTCATCATTAGTTATTTGGTTGTAACTATATGAGATTTTTATGGATCTAGGGAGAGAATAGTGGATCTCCATTAATGGGGTAGCTTCTTATGTTCTTGTATAAATAGGAGAGCCTTCTCCTTTCAAAAGGATATAGATATAGGTGTGAAGTTTGGAAAATGCTCATGTTTTGAATTGATAGGTTGGTTCTTGAGATTAGTCGAGAGGAGATTTTATATTGGAATGAAGATGTAATCATATTCTTTTGAATACAAGACATGCTTCCATTTTGATCTCTATCTTGTGTTAATATTATGGTGTACTTACTGAAGGATGGAAGGSCCCCCATGCACTGATGCCAGTACACCTATGTGTTGTATATAGTAGGTAAAATTTGTCATTTGTATATTCATGTTATTTTATCTTTATGTTCTTTGCTTTAGTAGTTTTGAATAGACAACTTCAAATCCTCACACATATTGTGTTGTGCTTCTAAGCTTACGAGCTCCTGGTTGACATTAAATCGTTGAGAAATTTATACGACATAGATTGCACTCAATAGAGCTGAAGAGTTGTGAGTCGTTGATATGTGAGGAGAAACTTGTCAATAGATCTTGAGCTCCGGGGAAAAGCTGAAGTGAGTTTTCAGTTTAAGAACCGAGATCACCAGAGCGCGAAGACCCGAAGTCCCAGAATAAGATCTGGACCGTGAGATATAAGGGAGACATTGCACGAATCCATGAACTTCGGGTAAATTCCCAAAGTAATCCTCAATCATTGGAACAGAAAGACACACATCGGAGGATTACAGACTCTGAGTAAAAGTCATTTTGAAAAAGAGATTTGAGATTTGAGACCTCAGAAGTCCAAAGGCCTAGAGAGAATCTCGACTGTCGATCGAGAAGAGGGTCGTTGGACCGTTGATCTGGGTTGAAAGATCAAACACCCAGAATGAAGGCAGGACCGTTGATTGAGTAGGACAGGTGTTCATAGATCGTCAACTCTAGAGGATTAATGTACGGAAGGAAGTTGGGTTTGACATTTCAAATTCCCGGAGTCTGGAATTATGAAGAAATCTCGACTGTTGATTAAGAGGGAGCTGATCTGGTCTGTAGATAAGAAGGGCACAGATTTGAATCGTCGATTTGGACTTTATTGTCAATATCGTGAGATCAATTATCCCATGTTGTTGCGGGGACAAGAGTTGAGAGGAGTTTAAGATATTGAGGGTGGGCCACAATTCGAACCGTGGTTTCGCCAAGAGGACACGTGGAGGCTGGAGGAACATTGTGGGCCCAAAAGTGGTTTAAGTCCAAACCTCTTGTGACTGCACCCACAATCACGTGGTCATAGACCCAGGTCACACCAAGAGAGGGATTATCTGAAAAGGAGCTAACGCTGACACTCTGAGTTTTCGCAACAAAGCGAAAGGGAAGGTCATGGGTTGCTGTCAAACCTGCACCAAGAAGCAGAGGGGACCTGTGGTTAGATATAGAGGGGGACCTTTAAGGTTCCAGATAGTCTTTCGACTCGAGAATCGAAGATCCAAGACCAGGAGGTCGCACATCCCTACGGGGGAGTAGCAGGGCTGCATCAGGTGGTATCATAGTAGATTTTAAGTTTGCAAACAGTAGACAAAAGGAGAGAGGAGGTAAGTTGATATCATTTTCGGTATCAAAGAAATTTGATTTTTGTTTGTAGGTGACACAATGAAATCATGCCACCTACAAGGTGCAAAGAGAATGGAGAAATGGAAGAAGAAATGAGGCGACTCCGAATGAGACTGGATGCCATGGAACAACACAGAGAAGAGAACCAGACATTGGTGATATTAGTGAAGATGAGAGCGAAGAAGAAGAAGAGTGTGGGGATAAATATATGCAGTATTAATTCCCAACATTAAATTGTCAACTAGGGAGTCGTAGACTTAGAGGTGCAAGCACAGGAAATGCAGGATTGGAGCCTAGTCTAGCCTACTCTAAAGCCGACAAACACACTTCAAAATGGAATGAATGAAAGCAAAGCTGGTATTAAAATCAAAGTGTAGGAATCCAAAGTACAAGAAATGAGATCAAGTGCAGGAAATAAATAAGCAAGGCAATCAAGGCAATCTAAAAGTAAATGCGGAATTTACTCAAACTAGTATTCAAATCAGTGAGTTGGATGAGGTTACTCAAACCCTCATGTATGTGTGCTACTGACCTAAAATGGAATTTACTAGTTTTAAGAGAAAATCCACCAAATTCTTAATTAACCCTATCTAGAGAAAATGATGTAACATAAAGACTTCAAAAAAACACGCTACAGAGATTGGACCTCAAGAAAATATACACCCGAAAATGAAGTCAATATTGATATGGAATTGGTTTTGTTTATATACAAAAATAAATGTGTTGGTACATAATTTTATTCTATATTATTTTTATGGATAAAGTCACCTTACAATTATACTCCTTCTAATGTTACATCACAATACGTAACAACACATATATATACAAAAAAATCTTGCATTCATAACAATGTGTGGAAATAAACATAATATGACAATATTGAAACAAATGCATACAAATCAATACATGACAATAATACTACTTTATACAATATATATAATGCCACTTTATACAACATATACAACAAGCTTAACAATAGAACAAAAAATAATAATAAAACAAAACAATATAAAAATAATAAAACAAATGAAAAGTACAAACAAAGCATTAATGTAACATGAGTCAAATAACAAAACAAACAATATGTGAAGAAATGATATCATAGGTAAACAATATAACATTAAGATGGTAATAATAACATCATAACCCACATTTTAATAATAATTTTCAAACGGTGTCAAGTCACAACACAAGAAGTGAGGATTTAAACAAATGTGATGGATATGACGCATGCAACACAATATTTACATAATTGTGAAACACAACCTACATATATTAGCAATCTGATATGCAACGAAGATGTATGCAGCGTTAAAGTGGAGTAGATAATTGTAAGCATGAGGAGAGCAACCTGGGCGATATGAAGGTGGGATACATTTCTTGTACGACGATTCATATGAATTATTTAATGTACAGTTTAGCGAACACCGGATAAGAGAACAAAACCATTATTTGTGCAATCAATCTGTGAATGCAACGCTGAAGAATAAATGGTTTGATATGCAGAAATTGAAAGGCTTTATTTTATTTTATGTTTGTGTGCAGGTGAAAGTGAGCATGCAGCACAGAGAAAGAACAAAATCTGTGTGAAGTGCTCGAATGCATGAAGTGCATGTAGATATGAAATTAGTCTATTGTGAAAAATGCAGAATCATGAAGAGCTAATGCATAAAATAATGAGATAATTCGGGTGCATCAATCTAAGGAGAAATTTATGAGTTCAACACATTGAAGAAATGAATTCTAAATTAAAAATAGATCTCTTTAATGACTAAACAAAAACAAAAAACTAAATTAATGAAGACAAGGACAAATCATTACCAGATTGAGGGGCCCTTCTTAGTCTAAGTAACACTGCCCAAATGAGATCAGAACAGAGAGCTTGCTCCCAACTTCAACTATCAAATTTTCATTAAATAGGCTCCATCCTCGCTTTCAAATGAATGCTCAACTCTATTACAATAATCAGCTTAAACAATGACAATTAAAATCAGATCTTCCCATCATGATCCTATTGAGCAGTATTATTTCATTTATATACATTACATGGTGTCCCAACAAATTTATTGGGTGCCTCAATCCCTCATTTGATGGATGAGATGAGCAAATCATGCCCAGATTTCCTGAATCAGATATGCAAAATAAAGAAATAGTTGAAACCGATGAAGGATCTCATACTAATTTAAATGATCTGCTAACTAAGGCATCAAACCCAAGGCCATGTCATCGAATCTGGGCATGGTGTTTTCAAACGTGGACATATCACGAAATTAGCAGATGTCAGTTCGAAGAACCATATATAACTCCTCAATCGTTCATTTGTTTGGAAAATGGTTCATTGGAGACCCAATATGCCATGCTAGAAACAAAACCCATGTTCCAGATTCTTCTAATTTGTCTTCCTCTGCACAAAAATTGAGGGCGGAGTTGACTGTCTAGAACTTTTATTGATTTGGCTGAATTATTCCCTCTGAGATGGAGGTCCACACGTGTGACTTGGGTGGATTTTGGCTTACCTGTATGCATGTCGACGTCACTGCAAAGAAAACCCATGTTTCTAAATTTTTCCAAAAATCACGCGAATATGCTAAACAATGACTGGTACCAGAATGAGAGTGTTGAGCAGGAATGTTGAACTGTAGTAATGGTACAAGAATGTTGATCGTGCTAGTAAAAGAATCACACTTTACAAACTACCATAAGTAAATCATGATATAATCATCTTTTAACAACTAAAAATATAGAAAAGATGATGTATTAACCACATTGGATATAATGACGAATGATGGTGTTTAGTTAGGGTTTATGGTGTGTATTAACAACAAAATGCGGGAAAAGGTGAATTAATGAATGTTTTTGGACAACAGAAAAAATGGAAAAAGTGGAGCTCAACAAAGAGTTCGAAGAAAATGTAGTAGAGGATGCTGCACAAGATCGCTTGATAAAAGTTGTTTTAAATATATGAGCCAGAGAAAGAATAGAGGTACCTATGTATGAAGGCAATTTGGAAGTTGAAGAATTGTTAGATTGGGTACATGCTATGGACAAATACTTCGATTACAAAGATATCGAAGAAGACAATATGGTGAAGCATGCAGTGAAAAGACTGAAAGGTCATGCAACATTATGGTGGGATGAACTGCAAGCCAAACGCAAGAGAAATGGTAAGTAGAAAATTAAAAACTGGGATATGATGGTAGCTGAGATGAAATCCAAATTTATCTTGAAGGATTACCAAATCAATCTATTCAGGAGATTGCAGAACTTGAAATAGAGGGGTTTATCAGTGAAGGAGTACGTTGAGGAATTTTATTGACTAAACATCAAGGCTGGACAGAAAGAGAATGAAGATGAGAAAACAACCAGATATATCAATGGGATGAGATATGAAATCCAAGAGGAGATCAACATGATGTTGGTTAGTAAAGTCGAGGATTCTTATCAAGCAACCTTGAAAGCTGAGAAAAATTGGCCAGAAAGCAAAGCCAACGAAGCAGAGGAGGAAATTCAAGCAAAGGTAAGGGAACCACCAAAGAGAATTTCCAGAAGCCAAAGCCTAAAGCTGACAAACAACATAGTCACCATGAGAAGGGTGGAAGTTCTAAAGAAGGACAACATGGAGGAAGAAGTTATTTTTCCAGAGGAAGAGGACAAGGAAGAGCTAGAGGAGGCGTAGTTAAATGTTATACCCGTGGAAAAGAAGGACACAAATCTTGGGAATGTCCCAACAAAAAGAGAGAAGAAGGTGGAGAAGCACACATTGCTGAAGCACAAAATCATGTGGAAGTAGAAGTAGTAGAAGGAGGAAGGAACCTCATGATGAGGAAAATTCTTCTTAAACCAGAAAAGGAGGCATAGGAACCAGTTCAAAGAACAAGCCTGTTCAGAACTATTTGCAAAGTGAAAGATATAGTTTGCAAGGTGATCATAGACAGTGGGAGAACTGACAATCTAGTATCCACAGAGATGGTGGAGAAGTTGTAGTTGAAGACATCTACACATCCAAAACCCATACAAGGTATCGTGGTTTCAGAAATGACATCAAGTAATGATAATTCAACAATGCCAAGTTGAATTTAAAATAGGAGGTTATAGGTATGAAATATTGTGTGATGTAATTCCCATGGATGTCTATCATATTTTATTGGGGAGGCCATGGCAGTATGACTGAAAATTTATTCATGATGGAAGGAAGAATACCTATACTCTAGAAAAGAATGGTAGGACACATATGTTGTTTCCCATAGAAGACAAAGAGTAAAAGAGAGAAGCTAGTTCAAGCATACTTCTCATGAGTGGTAAGGAACTCTTGAATGAAGTCAAGAAGGAGAAAGAAATGCAATTTGTTGTAGTGAGAAATCCTAGAGTTATCCTTACAAATACTTTTGTAGAAGACTTGCCTGTATAAATCCAAGAATTGTTAGAAAACTTTGTTGATATAGTAGTGGATGAGCTACCACACTCATTTCCATCCATTAGGAGTATAATCCATCATATTGACCTTATTTCAGGAGCTAGTTTACCAAACAAAGCATCTTATAGGTTGACACCTAGAGAGAATGAGGAAGTCAAGAATCATGTCCAGGAGTTGTTGGATAAAGGGTTAGTCAGGGAAAGCCTAAGCCCATGTGCAGTACCAACTCTATTAAGTCCAAATAAATATGGAGGATGGAGAATGTGTACAGATTCTCGAGCCATCAATAAGATAACCATTAGGTACAGATTTCCTTTACCGAGGATGGATGATTTGATGGATTGTTTGAGTGGAGCAAGCTATTTTTCCAAGATAGACTTGAAGAGTGGATATCATCAAATACGAATGAGAGAGGGAGATGAATGGAAAAAAACATTCAAGAAAAATGAAGGATTGTTTGAATGGTTGGTCATGTTGTTTTTGTTGACAAATGCACCAAGCACATTTATGAGATTGATGAATGAAGTGTTGAAAGACTTCATAGGAAAATTTGTCATAGTATATCTAGATGACATACTAATCTTCAGTAAGACAAAGGAAGAACACTTAAGACATTTGACATCAATGATGGAAAGGTTGTAGCAAGAGAAATTGCTAATAAATCTGAAGAAGTGTTCTTTTATGAATAAGGAGCTCATATATTTGGGTTTCATAATCTCTTCAAATGAATTGAAGATGGACCCAGAAAAAGTGAGAGCGATCAGAGAATGGCCATCGTCGAGCAACATATTTAAGGTAAGATTTTTTCATGGGTTAGCAATATTTTATAGAAAGTTTATCAAAAATATTAGTGGCATATGTGCACCCATACTAGACACTGTGAAGAAGAAACACAAATCCTTTAGTTGGACAGAGGAAGCTGAAAAAAGTTTCAAAGTGTTGAAGGAGAAGATCACAGAGCAACCAATTCTGGTCTTACCAGATTTTGGAAAAACATTTCAGGTGAGGTGTGATGCAAGTGGATTAGCTTATGGAGCAATCTTGAGTTAGGACAATAAGCCAGTTGCTTATTTCAGTAAGAAACTGAATGATGCCAAGAAAAATTATTCCACGCATGACAAGGAATTTTATGCAGTGATTCAAGCTTTGAAAAATGGAGGTACTATCTAATTCCTAAATAATTTGTCTTGTACAGTGATAATCAAGCTTTTCAATTTATTACTAGGCAAGAGTTGAATCAGAAACATGCAAAATGGGTAGAATTTATGCAAAATTTTACTTTTGTTATTAAACACATTGTTGGAATTGCTAACAAAGTTGCAGATGCTTTGAGCAGGAGGAATTTGATTGTACAGGAATTCCAAGTGGAGATATTAGGGTTCGAAAACCTCAAGGAGATGTATAATGAAGATGTATATTTCAAAGAAGCTTATGAGGCATGCAATAATCCTTTGTTGGGAGACAGAAGCCCATGGACTGAATATTTGATCCAGGATGACTTACTATTCAAAGGAAGCCAATTATGCATTTTGAAATGCTCAATGAGAGACAACTTGCTGAAAAAGAAACACAGTGGAGGTTTAGTTGGACATTTTGGTCACAATAAGACATTTGCACAGCTGAGTAATTCGTATTATTGGCCGAGCATGAGAGCAGAAGTGAAGAATTTTTTGAACAAATGCAGAATTTGTCAGTATGCAAAAGGAAGACAATAGAACACTAGTTTGTATCAGCCATTACCAATTCTAGAAAGGTCGTGGGATGCAATCAGTATGGATTTTGTTTTGGGATTGCCTAGAACTCAAAAAGGGAGCGATTCCATATTTGTTGTGGTTGAAAGATTAAATGGCACATTTCATACCATGCTAGAAGACAAGTGATGCCACACACATCACCAATTTGTTTTTCAGAGAAGTAGTGAGACTACATGGATTGCCGAGAAGCATAGTTTTAGACAAGGACACCAAATTCGCAGGACACTTTTGGAGGACTCAATGGAAGAGTTTGGGGATGAACTTGTCCTTTAGTTCAACATATCACCCTCAGACAGATGGATAGACTGAATTAGTAAACAAGAGTCTTGGAAACTTGTTGAGAAGTTTAGTTACTGAGCAAGGTCGTCAATGGGATCAGATGTGCAAGCCGAATTTGCATTCAATAATTCAGTGAACAGGAGCACAGGAAAAATTCCATTTGAAATTGTGTATGGTATACAACCAAGAGGGATTACGTAGTTGAGAGATTTGAATCAATATGAGTTCAAAAGTGTTGGAGTAGAGGATTTTGCAACAGAAATGAAGAAACTCCATGACAAAGTGAGAGAGTAGCTACAGGACAACAACCAAAAATACAAGAGAAAAGTTGATCAAAAGAGGAGAGAAGTTCAATTTGAAGTTGGAGATGAAGTTTTAGCTCATTTGATAAAAGAGAGGTTTCCAAGGGGAACATATAACAAATTGAAGATGAAGAAGATTGGACCATGCAAGATTCTCAGAAAATTCGCAGCCAATGCTTATGAAATTGAGTTGTCAGACAATGTTGGAATATCACCGATATTCAATGTTGTAGACCTCTATCCTTAAAGGAGAGATGAAGCAAGAGAAATAGTTGATCAGAAAGAAATTCAATGGAAGAGCAATTGCCCACAACAAAAAAACATAAGATGGAGAAAATCATTAAACTGAGGGATGGAAAGAAAACCAGGAGGAAGACATATCCTAAATATTTAGTGAAATGGAAAGATCATCCAATGGAAGATGAAAGTTGGGTCAAAAAACTTGATATTTTGAAGCATGGAAAAACAGTGTAGGAGATCAAGGACATGAGTCCATGAATTTTTTTAACCAGAGGAGTATGATGCATGAGCATTGCCTTCAAAGTCAACAATGCATGCATGAAGGCAAAGGAATGACATCTCAACAATGACAGAGTTTCAAATCAAGCATTTAACTCAGAATTAAATCAGTTGTTGAGATATTTTGTAATCGGGATTTTAAAAATGTAACTTGTTTGTAAAGTTGTGAAGGACTGTAAGAGATTTCAGATACGGAGTGTTGACTCTATCTGGCAATAACTACTAGTTATTGTAATAGGACAAAGTAGGTAACAACTTTGAATTTGATAGGATAGATTTCAGACAGTACGAGAGATCTCGTGGAGTTGATCCTTATATAGTTCATTGTTGCATTGTAATAGATAAGAATGTATGAGAGAAGAAGGAAGGAGTATTGTAAGAGAGATCAGTAGAACATAGTAGAGTAGTAGAAACACTATGTAACTTGTTTTTCATGAATGAATAGAACATACATAAATTGTCCAAAATCCTTAGACTGTGTTCATTTCATGTGTGATTGAATGAATGTTATATTTTGTGTGCGTGATTTAGTTCATTTCGTTCATGTATGATTGTTCGAGAGATTGATTGTATGAGTTCGTGACAAAATTGGATGAGTTTCAATTGTTTATCTTCTGATACTTGTATGCAAAGTGTGCATCTCAAACGTAAGGAGTGTGTCGATTGAGTCTCAGATTGACTCAGAGAAGTTTAGAGAGAATCAGAGAAACTCAGACCAGGTGCAAGGTGTGCACAACATCAAGAAGTCAACAAGCTTCGAAGGACCAACACAGAGGAACGCCAGGTGGGCGAGAATATTTTATTTTCAAGAAAATCCTTCGAACTAAGTTATTCAAAATCTCGAGAACGCAAGGTGTTCATGGGGAATCAAAATCCTTTCAAGGATAGAATCTCAGAAGAGATAACATTTTTCAGGACTGTTGACGAGATCCCAGAGTCGGATTCGTAGAAGGAACAAAAGTTTGAGACCTTTGAAAACTGATAAATCTTCCAAGTCAGGAGAATATCAGAAGCTCAGGAGGAGGAGCGACCGTGATTGTTGGATCATAGTGAAAAGAGACCAACAGTCGTCAGATCAGAAGGAAGTGCATGAACCTTAGCACTTCGCGTACAGAGGAGAGAGGATCTATCGGGGTTGAAACTTGAGCTTCCCAAAGTTCGGAGTTCCGGAAAGACGAAATAGAATTGTTAGTCATCTGATCACTAGAACAAATCTGAGCCATCATATTGTTCATGCCAAAGGTCAAGTGTCAGATTGGCATAGAGGATATAGAGTGTCAGTTACTGTGAAGTTTGGGAGGAAGCAAGTTTGAAACTTGAAACACCCAAAGCCCGAAGATACAAAGAGGTGTGAGTCGTTGATCTGTGAGGAGACACTTGTCAATAGATATCGAGCTCCGAGGAAAAGTTGAAGTGAGTTTTTAGTTTAAGAACTGAGATCACCGGAGTGTGGAGAATTGAAGTCCTAGAATAAGATCTGGACTGTGAGATCTAAGAGAGATGTGGCACGAATCCGTGAACTCTGGGTAAATTCCTGAAGTAAACCTCAATCATTGGATCAGGAGGATGTTGGTTGTGGAGCCTGATTATCTTCCTGATTTAGAGGTCTTGTGTTTTTCAACTGTGTTTATACCCCATGAAGACTTTACACCCCATAACTATGTACACTCTTCCACATGGGGGAGTGAAGAAGGGGGGTACCCCCTCTGCGGGGTCTGGGGGGGATATCCCCCCGGCTGGGGGGTTCCGGGGAGAAGCCCCAGAAGGAAAATTTGCCTTGTAAATGTATATTGTAATTTCATTGTAAATATGGACCGTTCATTATAAGGTCGCAGATCTAACGGTAGAAATTATGTTAGGGTTTTTTTCCCTAGAAGGCAACCCTCTGTTGTGAGGGAAATGCATTGCGGCTATGCAACATAACGAATATTGTATTCTGTGACGAGAGACTGTGAGAGAAAGAAGAGGAAGTTACAATGGGTTTGTTGTAGGTTGTATCCCTTCATATGTTGGATAATAATAAAGGAAGTACCTGGCAATTTCTCTGGTGGACGTAGCCCGCACTAGGTGAACCACGTAAATCTGTGTCTCTATTGTATAGTGTATCTTCTGTGTTTTGTTTCCGCATTTGTTTTATTTTATTGCTCCACGGTCCTATTTTTCTAACAGAGGACACATGTTGGAGGATTACAGACTCCGAGTAAAAGTCATTGGGACAAAGAGATTTGAGGTTTGAGACCTCAGAAGTCTGGAGACTCAGAGATAATCTCAACCTTCGATCGAGAAGAGGGTCGTTGGACAGTTGATCTGCGTTGAAATATCAAACACCTTGAATAAAGGCATGACCGTTGATTGAGTATGAAAGGTGTTCATAGATTTTCAACTTCGGAGGATTGGCATACGAAAGGAAGTTGGGTTTGAGATTTCAAATTCCCAGAGTCCGGAATTGTGAAGAAATCTCAACCGTTGATTCAGAGGGAGTTGATCTGGTCCATAGATAATAAGGGCATAGATTTTAATCATCAATTTGGACGTTATCGTCAAGATCGCGAGATCGACGATCCCATGTCGTTGCAAGGACAATAGTTGCGAGGAGTTTAAGATATCGAGGGCGGGCCACAATTCGAATCTTGGTTTCACCAAGAGGACACGTGGAGGCTGGAGGAACATTGCGGGCCCAAAAGTGGTTTAACTCTGAACCGCTTGTGACCATGCCCGTAATCACGTGGTCATAGACCTAGGTCACATTAAAAAAGGGCTTATCTGAAAAGGAGCTAACAATGGCACTCTGAGTTTTCGCAACAGAGCGAAAGGGAAGGTCACGGGTTGTTGTCAAACCTGCACCAGGAAGCCGAGGGAGCCTGTGTTTAGATACAGAGGGGGACCTTTAAGGTTCTAGAGAGTCTTTCGACTCTAGAATCAGAGATCCAAGACCAGGAGGTTGTGCAGCCCTACAGGGGAGTAGGGGTTTGCATAAAAACTCTTTCCTCTTTTCCCATGTGAATTTCCTTTCTTTCCCTTTATTGCTTGACTTGCACTCTTCCCTAAGATTATTGCACTTAGACCTATCTCTCACTAACTAATGGATGTGACTCTCACACCCACCCTCTTAAAAGTATTCAATGATTAGGCTCTTCTACACTGAAGGGAAAAATTAGAAGGTTCATTCATAACACTAAAATCAGGAAAAAAAAATGAATTTAAACTCATGAATAAAAAACCCCTTTTAGAGCCCTCCTATCTTGTGGATAACTCAACCTTTGTATCTCTATCCAAGTCCATTTGTAGCTGGCATCAGATTTTATTTATTATTTTTGGATATACAAGTTCAAATATTACATTGCTTGACCCACAACCATATATCATATTTACATTATACATTATTAAGCTAGGGATTATAGTAGGGATGTTACATTCCCCCACCCCCACAATTTTTCATTGTCCTCAGTGAACAACACCATGTCGATACACATGTGCAATTTTTACATCATAATACTAAGAAAATAAAATTCTGCAAATTTCACAACTCCAATAGCGGTTCCAGCCATAACATCTTGTTCCTCTCAACCGTCTTGACCCATGGAATGTACCCCCTTCTATGCACATAATTCCTCAAGTTGTACCATTATTTTATCAAGGCTTCTAGTGCAGGATGGCTAGGAAATATTCCATATGTGATTTTGAGAACTCTAGCTACTCAAAATGGAGTCTTTCCTTCTTAGATTTTGTTTCCTTCAAAAGTGACAAAAAATATTGCAGGTACTCCTCTCACATGGTCTCCTCATGCTCCCACATAGCATCTTCAGGTACTCCCCTTCTATGCACGTTTACCTTCTGGTCCAGGATGCACACTAGTTCCACCCGAAAGCCTCCTTCATGTTCCACCTGGATCATAGTCCAATCAATTATGTGGTTAGGGTCAATCTCATATTTCTTCAATATTGACACATGAAAAACATTATGAACTTTCATGGATGCACACAATTCTATCATGTATGCAACTAGACCTATTTTCTCCAAGACTTCAAAAGGGTCACAATATCTTGCTGCCAACTTTGGGAAACTTCCCAATATTACTGAGCTTCTTTTCACTTTTACTTTTAAAAAAACATGCTTGCCCACTTTAAAATATCTATAAGTCATGTTATTATCTACATAACTCTTTTTCTTCTCCTAGGAAACTTTTAAATTATGCATGATATTTATCATCTTCTCTTCCATTTCCTTTAGAAAATATGGCCCAATAACTACTCTATATGTTGGTTTGTCCTAGCTCACTGGCATGTTGCATTTCCTGCCATACAAGGCTTAAAATGGGCTCATTTTCAATGATGCATGGTACCCATCATTATAATAAAATTCAACTAAATGGATATATCCTTCCCACTTGGATGGTTGGTCCATTACATACATTCTTAGCATATCCTCAATTATCATGTTAGTCCTCTTTGTTTTCCCATCTACATCTAGGTGATATGTTATATAGAAATTTAAATTTGTCCCAAATCATTTAAACAACCCCTTCCAAAAATTTGATGTGAACTTGGTATCTTTGTCTAAAATAATTACCTTGGGTACTCCATGTAGCCTGGCCATTTCGTTCATACAAATTTCTATAATTTTGGCTACCTTGTGAGTTGTCTTCATTGGAATAAAATGTGCAGCCTTATTTAATTTATCCACCACTACCTTGATGGAATAATGTTGCTTCACTTTTTTGGGAAGCTTAGTAATATAATCAATTGTAACCACTTCCCATTTCCACTCAGAAGTGGGCAATGGTTGTAGAAATCTAGCTAGATGTCTATATTCAACCTTTACCTTTTGACATTCTAGGCATCTAGCTACTTAATCAACCACCTCTTTCTTCATTCCTGACCAAAATTATTAGATTCTTACAACTGCAATTGATTTCTAGTACCTTGGGTGCCCAAGATATATCACATTGTGTATTTCACTCAACACTATGTTTTTCAGCTCTTTGGAATTTGGCACATATACTTTTCCCCTGTACATGAGGAATCCATCCTCTTTTAGCTCAAAATATTAAATCTCTGTTAAAAATTACCTTGTTGTAATGTTTCTTTCATTTGCAAATAGTGTTGATCTGAATTTGCAACCTCTAAAATTTTGTCTTTTAAATTAGACATGTACTTGCTAATGGTTGGAGCATGCATATCATATTCAACCACTTTATTTTATTTTTATTTAATAAGTTTTATGTCAAATTCATATTCACTAAGGAATTCCAACCATCTAGTTTTCCTTGAATTTAGTGTTGGTTGTCCAAATATATGTTTCGTCCCATAATGGTCTATCCTTGGCTCAAATTTTCTCCCAATGAGATAGTGTCTCCACATATTTAATGCAAAAATAATGGCTACCTATTCTAAATCATATGTGGCATAATTCTTGTCATGCTCTTTCAATTTTCTTGACTCATAGCATACCACATGTTCATTTTGCATGAGGACTCCACCAAGCCCTTCCTTGCATGCATTATTGCATACAAAAAAATCTTTATGCAAGTCTGCAGTCTTCAAGATTGGTGTGTTTGTTAAAATATTCTTCAGTTACTGGAAATTTTCTTCACATTCAAAAGTCCATTTGAATTTAACATTATTATTTTGCAAAGAACTAATTGGTATTGCAATCTTTGAAATTTGTTTTATGAATCATCGGTAATAACCTACAAGTCCCATAAATTATCTAAATTCTATAACATTTCTTGGTGTTGCTCATCCTCTAGTGGCCTCTATCTTCTCAGGATCAAATGCTATCCCATCTACTGAAATAACATGGCCCAAGTAATGAATATTCCTTTGGTAGAAAGTGCATTTTCTTAACTTGGCATACAATTGATGCTCTCTCAAAACTTGTAGCACCATTCTTAGATGTTGTGCATGTTCTTCTTCATAATTAGAGTAAATGAGAATATAATCTTAGAAAAAAATTAAAAACTTGTTCAAATATTCCATGAACACTCCATTTATCAGACACATGAAGATAACTAGTGCATTTGATAGCCCAAATGGAACCACCACAAACTCATAATGTCCATATCATGTCCTAATTTTTGTCTTGTTGATATCTTCTTCTTTTATTCTCACTTGATGATATCATGACCTCAAGTCGATATTGGAAAAGACTCTTGCACCATTCAACTAATCAAATAGATTAGCAATCCTTGGCAAGGGGTATTTTTTCTTTATTGTAACCTTATTTAGCTATCTAAAATCAATGCACAACATTAAGGTTCCATCCCTCTTCTTCACAATGTTAAGAACCAAATATAAAAATAGCATAAAAACCTCAGAATAAGTACTCCACACCTTGAAAAAGAGATAATTTCATATAATAAGCCTCTTTAAGGGGTCAACCTCCTTATACATTACATGAATTCACAAATACAAGATGATTCCCAATTAAAAGGTCTCATTTGTATATATAGGAGACTAGGAGGTACAATTACAACTAATGGACCCAAGCCGACATAAATAAAATAACAATACTAATGTAATATGCCCCAATTAAGGGGTAATGTGCCACAATTTCAGGCTTAACATGCCCCTCCCCTTCAGACAAGTTTTTTCCTCAATGCTTGAGTAGTTATGGATGTTTTTGTATACACGACTCATCTTCCCACATGGAATCTTTAGCCGGTAGTTTCTTCCACTTAATGAGAGAGTCTGAAATTTATTTATTCCTCAGTTGGTGAATTCTTGTGTCAGTGATAGCTTCAGCCTCCAATATGATGTTTCCTTCCTTGTCAATTTCTATCAATATAGTTTTAACTAGGATCTTATCATCTATAACCTTGTTTAAGCATGAAACATGGAAAACTAGGTGTACTCGCGAAGATGCAGGCAACTCCAATTTGTATGCCATAGTAAAAATATTTTGCAACACCCTATAAGGGCCATAGTACTTTGGTGATAATTTATTATCCTTCTTAGCTTCCTTGAGGGACATTTGTTTGTATGGTTGTAGTCTTAAAAATACCCAATCCCCTACTTCAAAAAATATTTCACTACGATGTTGATCTTCTTGTTGTTTCATGTGATGTTGTTCCATGGTCAGGATGTCCTTTAAGAGTTGGAGAACTTGTTCTTGATGCTCGATGTGATCTTCCATTGCTTGAACCTAATATTTTTATTTTAGAGAAGAAGTGATGGACGATGGGTGATATCCATAAATCTCCATAAATGGTGTCATTTTTGTTGCAGTATGAAAGGAAGTATTATACCACCATTCTTCCAAGGGTAACCAATTGAACCATTGTGTTTGTTTGTCATAGACAAAGCAACGAAGGTAGTCTTCCAAACATTTGTTCACTATCTCAGTTTTTCCATCAGATTGAGGATGATAAGATGAGCTATGAGCCAATTGAGTACCCAAACATGAAAACAATTTTGTCCAAAAATGTCTAGTGAAGATGGCATCTTTGTCACTTACAATAATATTTGGGATTCCATGTAGCTTTTGAACTTTCTCCATGAATGTGGTATAAACTATATTGGCTTTGAAAGGATAACAGAGTGCATAATAGTGTGTGTACTTGGTAAGTCTATCAACAATAACCATCATGACACTCTTTTCTTCAAAATTCGGTAACCCTGTGATGAAATCCATGGAAACCTCCTCCCACCGCTGAATTGGAATGGTTAATGGTTGTAAAATACCTGGGTTCTTAATTATTTCCACCTTATTTTGTTGAAAAACTGAGCATTCTGCCACAAACCTTTGAACATCAGTTTTAAGGCCATCCCAGAAAAAAATCCCTCTTGACCTTGTAATAGGTTTTCAAAAATACTGAGTGCCCTCCTACCAGAGAGGTGTGCAATTCCAAAAGTACCTTTTGTTTGAGTTGGGAGTTCTTACATAAATATAAGCGATATTTGTACCATAGTGAATCATTTTTCCTCATAAATGTATCAGATGCACCGGAATCCTGCTACAACCGTTGAATGAGAGTCCACACTTATTCGTCATTATTCCATTCATCCCTTGCTTATGTTATCCAATCAGGTTGGATGATAGAGATAGCACAGATTAATGCCTCAACATCTTCATCCTTTCTTAAGAGTGCATCTTCCACAACATTTTGCTTTCCTTTTTTGTAGATGATTTCAAAGTCAAAACCCAACATCTTGGTCACCCATTTGTGTTTCTCTTCTAAAGATAGTCTTTGTTCCAAGAAGTATTTAGGATTGTCATGATCTATTTTAAACTTGAAGTTCCTACCTATTAGGTAAGGGCACCATTGCTTCAATGCATGTAGTATTTCCATCATTTCCTTCTCATAAATGGGTTTGTGTAAGTCATTTCCCTTTAGTGGCAGACTTTCGAAAGCAAGGGGCCTTCCTTCTTACATTATAAAAACACCAATGCCATTTCCTGAGGCATCACATTCTACAATAAAGGTTTTTGTGAAGCCTAAGTGTGGTCAAGACATGAGCTTTGCACATTTCCTCTTTAAGTTATTCAAAAGATTGAGTTGCCTCTAGATTCCATGAAAATGCATCCTTCTTAGTTATTGTAGTTAAAGGTGTTGTTATTCTTCCATAGTTCCGAACAAACTTGTGGTAGTAACCTGTCAAACCCAAAAATCCTCTAAGATTATTCAATGTTTTTGGAATCGTCCATTCCATCATGGATTTAATCTTGCTATGGTATGCCTTGAAACCTTCATGAGATGCAATATGATCCAAATACTCTACCTCCTTCACCCCAAAGAAACATTTGGACGATTTGGCATATAGTTGTTTCTCCTTTAGTGGTTGTAGCACCCTGTCAACATGTCGAACATGATCTTCCCAAGACTTGCTATAGATTAGTATATCATCAAAAAATACTAACACAAATTTTTGAAGGGCTTGAAAATGGAATTCATCAACCCTTGGAATGTGGAAGGTGCATTCGTAAGGCCAAAAGGCATAATCAAAAATTCATACGGGCCTTCATCAGTTATGAATGTTGTTTTTGGGATGTCTTCTTCCTTCATTCTAATCTAATGATACCCTGAATAGAGATCCAACTTTGTGAAGTAGATTGCTCCATGTAGTTCATCTAACAATTCATCAATGACAGGAATGGGAAACTTATCTTTAATGGTGATCTTGTTGAGCTCTCTATAATCTGGACACATATGCCATGAGCCATATTTCTTGAGCATCGCTACTACATGTGCAGAGTAATAATTTTGGATATGTATAATAATGCCATCCTCTAACATTTCTTCAACCATGTGCTCAATTTCACTCTTCTAGGCATAAGGGTATTCGTAAGGCCTAATGTTAAGAGGAACATTCCCAAGAATTAAGTGAATATCATGATCATGATCGTGAGTGGGTGGAAGACCTCCAGGAATATCTTCAAATACTTTGGAATGCTTATCAATGATCCCTTGCAAATCTAGGGGAATAGATGGCTTAGATTTTTGAACATCTAGTGAGCATAGTTGTATAATTACACCCTGATGCCCCTTTTTCAATAATGTTTTCATGCTATTAGAGCTTACCACCTTATTGGGTTTCCCTGTGATACCCCTTAACTCAAATTCCTTTCCTTCCAATGAAAATTTCATGAAAATTTCTTCAAAATTAAAATCCATTGTTCCCAATGTTTGTAACCATTGAACCCCTAGTACGAAATTAGCACCACCCATGGGTATATCAATCATTGGAATATTCATTACATATTCCCCCATAGTAAGATTGATCTTATCAAATTTTCCTGAGCAATTGATATTTCCTCCATTTGCAATCATTACTTGAAACTTTGGTGTTGGATATATAAAGCAATTGAGAGCTTTGGCTAATTTATAATGAATGAAATTATGAGTACTACCAGAACCAATTAGCACTATTACCTTTCCCTTTTTTATATATCCTTCTATATTGAGGGTTTGAGGAGTGATAATTCCATCCAATGCATCACATGATATGGTGGGAGTCATCTCTTCCGAAGAAATCTCTTCTACATATTCATCTTGAGATGGTTCTTGTTCTTGTTCTATGTTGGCATGTTTTTCAGACAGAGGCAGAGTATGCATGTTTTTCATTGATGGAAAAGATCAAGACCAGCAGCGCAACGATGATCGCATGGAAAGATCATAAGCGAAAACTCTAGGAGTCAAGGAAGCAACTCACGACAAGAATGATGAAATTGCGAAATGTGAAACCACGACATTTCGAGGTTTCGGATACCGGGAGTTGGAGGTGTCAAGGACACTCACAAAAAGAATGCCGAAATGGGGAAATGCAAAACGCCAAAATACATTGATCTGACTCCATTTCAGAGTTTCGGATATCAGGAGTTGGAGATGTCAAGGACACTCACGACAAGAATGCCAAAACGACGAAATGCTAAACACTGAAATACGTTGATCTGAATCCATTTTGGAGTTTTGGATACCGGGAGTTGGAGGTGTCAAGGACAATCACGACAAGAATGTCGAAACGATGAAATGCGAAATGAAAAAATACATTGATCTGACTCCATTTCAGAATTTTGGATACCGGGAGTTGGAGGTGTCAAGAACACTCATGAAAAGAATGCCGAAATCGCGAAATGTGAAACCACGACTTAATCTGAGTCATCGATCAAAGGGAGATTGTGGACCGTTGATCTGACTCCATTTCAGAGTTTCGGATACTGGGAGATTGGAGGTGTCGAAACACTTCATCACAGAAATGTCGAAACGCCAAAATGCAAAACGTCGAAATACCTTCTGATCATTTCTGGGTTTGTGACTTGGAGTGTCAAGATACTTCTCCACAGGAATGCCGAAATGTAGGAATTCTGAAATGAGAAATCACGAAAGAACTTTATGGATAAACGCTTGGTCACAACTCTGGGCATGTGAAGGAAGGATCCTACAAGTTGCAAGGCTCCATTTCGTGATTAGGATTTGGAAGAGTTAGAGTGACTCACAACAAATTCACGAAATTGCGAAATGCAGTTTCGAATAAGGCTGTGGTCACAACCAGTGGTCACATCTGTGGAAGATGGAGGAAGGAGCTAGTGCAACCAAGATCCATTTTGAATATCGTGACTTGGAGAGTCGAGATTCCTCATCCCCAGATCCATGAAACACGAGTCACAAAAGCACCTTCTAAACAGGTGTGTGGTCACCACCTAAGGCCACATGTGAAAGGAAAGGTGAAAGGTGGCAAAGGCACAAGGCTCAATAGGTTCATAGTGTAACTGATAGAAATGACTGATGGTTTCTTCCAGAGGACTCGAAGAGACTTCAGGGTGATCACCAGAGAAGATGAAGAGTCTCAAGGCATCTTCCAGTGGCATTAAGACTATTCATAGAGGATATTGATAGATGTAAGACCATTGGAACCTGGAACCGCAATAGAGGGAATGAGCTCGATTGTGACAGAGAAAACGAAGAGTCTCGACTGTTGGAGAGGCTAAGGAATCTCAGCATAACACTCATTGATGATGGATGCATGGGTTTAACCACTAGAGAAGCTGAAGAGTTGCAATGATGATCAGGGAGAGCACTTGACTATTGGTTGTGGAGCCTGATTATCTTCCTGATTTATAGGTCTTTTACTTTCAGCCGTATTTATACCCCATGAAGTATTTACACCCCAGAAGTATGTACACTCTTCCATGCGGGGGAGTGCAGAGGGGGGGTACCCCCTCTGTGGGGTTCGGGGGGCCTATCCCCCCAACCTAGGGGGTCTGGGGGCAAGCAGGCCCCCAGTGGAGGTTCGGGGGCAAAGCCCTCGAAGCAAAAATTGCCTTGTAAAAGTATATTGTAATTTCATTTTAAATCTGGACCGTTCATTATAAGGTCGCATATCTAACGGTAGAGATTATGTTAGGGTTTTTTGCCCTAGAAGGCAAC
>JZKD02S2131299.1:318271-330770 GCA_000966675.3 Picea glauca | reverse complement strand
AAGAACTTTAAAGTGTATCAGATGGATGTTAAGTCAGCTTTTCTTAATGGAGATCTAGAGGAAGAAGTATATATGGAGCAACCTGAAGGATTCTCATTGATAGATAATCCTAATTTTTTTTTCAAGATAAATAAGGCCTTATATGGATTGAAACAAGCACCACGAGCTTGCTATTATAGACTGGACAAATTTTTACAAGACAAAGGGTTCAAAAAAGGTACTGTTGACAACAATCTCTACATTAAGACTGAAGGTGATAATCTACTAGTTGTTTTGGTTTATGTAGATGATATTATTTTTGGTTGTACTAATGAATCATCTGTCCAGTGGTTTGCTAACTCTATGCAAACCGAGTTTGAGATGTCCATGATAGGAGAACTGTCATATTTTCTTGGTTTACAAGTAAATCAGAGTTCTACAGGAATATTTATCTCTCAAGAAAAATATTTGAAAGAGATGTTGAAGAAATTTCAGATGGAGGATTCCTCTCCTGTTAGTACACCTATGGTGGTTGGTTGCAAGCTCAGTAAAGATGATATGTCACCTGATGTTGATCAAAGGACATACCGATCAATGATAGGCAGTCTTCTGTACATCACAACATCTCGTCATGATATAATGCAAGTTGTTGGAATGGTAGGTCGTTATCAGTCATCTCCTAAACAAAGTCACTTGGTAGCTATCATAATGATATTCAAATACTTGAAGGGAACAATGACTTATGGTCTGTGGTATCCCAGAAATCAGAATTTTTAGTTAACTGCTTATTCAGATGCAGATTGGGCAAACTGTGTTGATAAGAGAAAAAGCACCAGTGGAGGAGCATTCTTTCTGGGTGACTCATTAGTAGCATGGCTTAGTAAAAATCATGGATATATTTCCTTATCAAATACAGAAGCAGAGTACATTGTTGCTGCTACTTGCTGCACTCAGATTTTTTGGATGATCCAAACTCTTGCAGATTTGAAGGTAAACTATACTGATCCGATTACAATTCACTGTGATAACACCAGTGCCATTAGTGTCTCCAAGAATCTTGTTCTTCATTCCAAGACTAAGCATATTCCAATAAAATACCATTTTCTTAGAGAACAAGTTACAAACAGAATTGTTCAGCTGAATTATATTTCTTCCACAGAACAGATTGCTGATATCTTTACTAAACCATTAGCAGCGACCCCTTTTGGATATCTTCATCAAAAGTTGGGGGTTATAACTTCTTTCGTTTAAACTGGTCACCTGGTCATGGGGAGTACTTATTGAATATCTGTTGTATTTCTAAGCTACTCATAGTTGACAGGCGGAGTATGTACTGCAACAGCTCAGGGGGAGCGTGTTTCTTCTTTAACATTGATGTCAAAGGGGGAGAAAGTGTGGTAATTTCAATGATGCTACAATGGTGTAGTTGGACGTTCTTCAAGGGGTTGCCATCAATGCCAAAGGGGGAGATTGTTGGCATGTTTTTCAGACAGAGGCAGAGTATGTGTGTTTTTCATTGATGGAAAATATCAAGACCAACAGCACAACGATGATCGCATGGCAAGATCAAAAGAGAAAACTCCAGGAGTCAAGGAAGCAACTCACGACAAGAATGATGAAATTGCGAAATGCGAAACCACGACATTTTGGGGTTTCGGATACCGGGAGTTGGAGGTGTCAAGGACACTCATGACAAGAATTCCGAAACGACGAAATGAAAAACGCTGAAATACGTTGATCTGACTCCATTTCGGAGTTTCAGATACCGGGAGTTGGAGGTGTCAAGGACACTCATGACAAGAATGCCGAAACGGAAAAATGTGAAACCTTGAAATACGTTGATCTGACTCCATTTCGAAGTTTTGAATACCGGGAGTTGGAGGTGTCAAGGACACTCACGACAAGAATGACGAAATGACAAAATGCGAAACGTTGAAATATGTTGATCTGACTCCATTTCGGAGTTTCAGATACCGGGAGTTGGAGGTGTCAAGAACACTCATGACAAGAATGACAAAATCACAAAATGAGAAACCATGACTTAATCTGAGTCGTCGATCAAAGGGAGATCGTGGACCATTGATCTAACTCCATTCCAAAGTTTCGGATAACGGGAGATTGGAGGTGTCGAAACACTTCACCACAGAAATGTCGAAACGCTGAAATGCGAAACGCTGAAATACCTTCTGATCATTTCGGGGTTTGTGACTTGGAGTGTCGAGATACTTCTCCACAGGAATGCCAAAATGTAGGAATTCCGAAATGCGAAATCACGAAAGCACTTTATGGATAAAAGCTTGGTCACAATTGTGGGCATGTGAAGGAAGGAGCTTGCAAGTTGCAAGGCTCCATTTCGTGATCGGAAGTTGGAAGAGTCAGAGTGACTCGCAACAAATTCGCGAAACATGAAATTGTGAAATGCAGTTTCGAATAAGGCTGTGGTCATAGCCAGTGGTCACATCTACGGAAGATGGAGGAAGGAGCTAGTGCAACCAAGCTCCATTTCGGATATCGCAACTTGGAGAGTCGAGATGCCTCATCACCAGATCCACGAAACGTGAGTCACAAAAGGACCTTCTGAACAGGCGTGTGGTCACCGCCTGAGGCCACATGTGAAAGGAAAGGTGAAAGGTGCCAAAGGCACAAGGCTCAATAGGTTCACAGTGTAACTGCTAGAAACGACTGATGGTTTCTTCCAGAAGACTCGAAGAGACTTCAGGGTGATCTCCAGAGAAGATGAAGAGTCTCAAAGCATCTTCCAGTGGCATGAAGACTGTTCATAGAGGCTATTGACAGATGTAAGACCGTTGGAGCCTAGAACTGCAACAGAGGGAATGAGCTCGACTTTGACATAGAAGACGAAGAGTCTTGACTGCTGGAGAGGCTAAGGAATCTAGGCATAACACCCAGTGATGATGGACGCATGGGTTTAACCGCTAGAGAAGCTGAAGAGTTGCAATGATGATCAGGTAGAGAACTCGACATGGGGAGAGCATGCAAAATCATTGTGAATAGAGGATGTAGAAGATGCACAGAGAGAATAAAAATGCAGAATAAAGAAGAGATTGGGAGTTGTTGAGAGTGATTCAGGTGGGTAGAAAGAGGCAGAGTGCAGCAGTTGAAATGCACAGAAGAGGAATGGTGCATAGAAGGGACATGGCACACATAGCATAAAAGGCAGAAGAACATAAAGCGTAATGATGGGGTGTAAGAAGACAATGATGCAGGTAGAGCAGAGCAGTGTAGCAGAACAGTGATGAGACTAGTAAGCCATTGATAAATATTGTATCACCGTGATAAATTTATATATAGCAAACTTTATATTTCAGGGTGGTAGGGAGGTGCTATGGAGGACTGTTTTCCTCAGAGGTTCAAGTGGGTGCTTGAATACAGGGATCTTTAGCTTTCATCTGGTTGCAGCCAGAGAAACCAGGGTGGCAGGGTGGTGCAAGGGAGAACTGTTGTTCTTTGTTTTACAAGTTGGTGCCTGTGTGACTTGAAGTTGGTGCTTCCATCCAGTTGGTGCTGGAACACTTAGGGATTTGTTGCTTCCTTCTAGTGGGTGTTAGAGAAACCAAGGAGTTGGTGCTTGCTTCTAATGGGTGCTAGAGAAACCAGGGAGTTGGTGCTTCCTTCTAGTAGGTGCTAGAGAAAATAGAGAGTTGGTGCTCTCAACAAGTTGCAGCTTGCAAAACAGAGGTTGTAGCCTCACAAAGAGTTGGAGATCATATGTATGATAATGTACAGAATGTAAAGATTACTTATCATACTAAGAAGAAGAGGTTTTTACCCTTTATGGGTTTCCTTTGGAAATATCTGTCTCTGTATATTTCATATGTGTGACTGATGTCGAATGTTCTATTGCTTACCTCCCTGCATTATTGTGATTGTCATTAAGTGCTCTGCAAAGAGTTTAAAATAAGAATAATTGTTTAAGAACGGTAACAACTTATTCACCCCCCCTCTCAGTTGTCCAACATTCTTCTTGCTCTTCCCAATCTATGTAGAATAATTTATTTTCAGCACACTTATGTCCCTTATTGTACTTGTTGTCACAATTAAAGCATAAACCTTTTGCTTTAATTTCTTCCAATTGTCGAGGTTTCAAGCTTGTAGGTTGAGTTGGTTTAGAAGAAGGAACATTATTCTCTTGATAGATGTTATGGGTTGTCCTTCTAGTATCCATAGCCATATTTTCACTTTCAACATTTCTTGCCACCCTAAACGCATTCTCCAATTATTTGGGTTCCCAAAGGAGAACCTCATGTTGAATGTTATCCTTAAAAGTTCCTATGAAGACATCAATCAGGTGCTCATCTGGAATATATGTCACCTTTATATTCAATATTTGGAATTTCTCAATGTACTCCACAACTGAACCCATTTGCTTGAGATTTATCAATTGGTTGAATAAGGTATTGCTCCTTGTATCATCATAGTGTGCTATCATTTCTTCCGTGAAAATTTTCCAAGTGACAAGCGATTTTCCAGATCAAAGCCATCGATACCACACAAACTGATTAGGTTCTAAATATAAGGATGCAATTCATACATTTTTTGTGTGTGTCACATCATGTATATCAAAGAATTTCTCCATCCGGAGTATCCATGTGATTGGATCCTTTCCATCAAACTTCCTCATATCAATCTTAGGAAAGTGGTTGGTATTCAACCCAAAGAAAGAGTTTCTCCAATCTTGATTCATCTTTCTTGTGTCCTCATCATTAATTTAATGGGATAAATTGTCACTTTCAGGTGACCTCTCTATTAGAAAAAAATTTGACCCTTCCATGATCTCCCATTTTAAGCCATCCATCTTAGTATCCATCATCCTTTGTAGTTCATCTTTTGTTACTGCCTTCTTTTGTAAATCATTTATTTCCTTGTGCATTTCTTCACCTTCATCGAGAGTCCAACTAGGACTGTCTGAGGGATTATTTGGTGTAGAAGTTCCCTTTTTTGGTGGCATGTTGGCAAAGTCTCACTGCAAGGAAGGAATTCCTAATTGTCTTAGGAAGAGGTCCTCACAGACAAGGGAGTGGTAGGTGCTATAGATCTCTGATATACATGTGGGGTCCAACAATAGTACTCGGCCCAATATCGCAGGGCACTAACTAAGGAGGCTTGACCATGCCCTTAGTTGTACTATCTGACTACTTGGGTACTAGAGAGTGATCTCCCCAAGTGTTGTTCTCAGTGTACTATAGAAACAAGACAACCAAATGGTTTACTCAGTTGTTCTCAAGATTATAGTGGGTCTCCCAATATACACTAGGTACGTGGGAGCTCAAATCTGTAGTATTTTTTTCTATTATGCAACTTTTCAAAAGGGGCCTTTCGATATACTGTAGGTACGTGGAAGAATCACACTGCCCCCGGGTTGTAGCACTGACAAGTAATGACATCTCCTATGTTTAGAGACGTCGAAATACATATGTACCTAAAAATCCCTAAGATTCTCCCAAATTTTTGTGATACTCCTTTTATCCCACTTTATTCCACTTTTTTGAATCACCCCAATTGGATCTTCTAGTCAAAAGATATACAAATTTCCAAAAACAAAAATGCACCTTTTAAAACCTCGATTTGGAGATTGTTCTGCTAGTCGACCTTTATTTTGTTTTAGCTCTGCAATTTTAGCCCTTATGAGTCTAAATTTTTTTCTCAACGCATCCTGATTTTTCTTCTTTTCAATCCCATAGGTTAGACCAAAATTGGATTCGCCAAGAGAATTTTATGATAACTTTCCCAAAATGTGTTGATTTTTTCCCATTTCGGAGAGCGAAGTTGTATGGCCTACTGTGTGTCATTGTCTTAACTTCAGAACTTGAAATTGGAACCATAAAAAATTCAGTCCATATCCTAACGAATGGAACATTTCTCACTCAAATTGGAGGTCTATAGCTTCAGATATAATAGTTTTCCCAAGAATAGTTGTTTTAACCTGAAATCTGGACCAACCAAAAACCCTAATTTCCTCAGAGAATAAATTTCAGAGTACAGTGAATCAAGGGATGAAATTTGTAAAAAAGATAATTTATTATTCATCCTTGGTACTTTAAAAATTTCAGAACTTGAGACCAAGCAAAAACAAATTGGGAGGGAAAATTCCAAGAAGACATGTTTCATACTAATTTCAGGACTAGTCAAAAACCCTAACTTGAACATAATGTATCTCCAAAACTGTAATGAACCAAGATCTTAAATTTGGACCCAAGTTAGATATATGTCCCCTCTACACCATATAAATTCCAGATCCATAAACCTTCCAGAAAAAAAGTTGTAGCAAAAAGTCCAAGGAGACTTCTTTTGAAGAAGCCATTCCTAAGGATTGTCTAGCTCTGATACCAAATGTTAAGAACCAAATATCAAAATAGCATAAAAACCTTAGAATAAATACTCCATGCCTTGAAAAAGAGATAATTTCAGATAATAATCCTCTTTGAGGGTGAAACCTCCTTCCACATTACATGAATTCACAAATACAAGATGATTCCAAATGAAAAGGTCTCCTTGGTATATATAGGAGACTAGGAGGTATAATTACAACTAATGGACCCAAGCCGACATAACCAAAATAAAAATACTAATTTAATATTCCCCAATTAAGGAGTAATGTTCCACAATTTAGGGATTAACACACAAAAGCATTGGGACACCCCAAGGTGACACACTTGGGTGTATATAGTGTTTCGTCGAAAGTTCTTCAAGGTACATTTTCAATTCCTTAAATGCTGGTGTGCCCATTCTATACGGATTCTTGGACATTGGGTAAGATCCTGGCACCAAATCAATGTATAAATTAATGTCTCTCTTTCATGGAAGTCCTGGAATATCCCCAAATACATCTTCAAAATATTTCAAGATCGGATGGTCTTCAACAATTGGAATTTTATCTTTGGTTTCCTCTTCCATATGGGATGCAAAAATATAGCACCCCTTCTTAAAAATCTTCTTCAATTGCATGGTTGAAATATATCTAACATATAAATTCATTGGAATACCTTGAACCTTCCCTTACTTCCCTTCCTCATCAATAAAAGTGATTGTCTTTTTGTAGCAGTCTATAATACCATGGTGCCTGTCCAACCAATCCATACCAATAAAATAGTCATGTGAACCCAATGGTATGATGTTTAAATCCACCCTTGTGTTGAGTACATTCATGTCTATTGGAAAATCTTTAACCAGCTCATTAATCCTTCTCTTAGCCCCCATGGATAGCTGAACCAATAAATATTTCTCATGTTTGCTTCTTTGCAAATGAAATATGTCAACAAGATCAGGATTTATTTAACTATGGCTAGCTCCATAATCAATCTTACCTTCTACTTCAATCATGGGGGATTGGTATTTTGCTTGCTTATTTTCAAAGGCTGCATAAATCATTGGCATGATCCTTCCCATGTCTTCAACTATATCAATCTCCTGAATATTGTGAACAATCCTCATATTTTCTCCTTTGTGAGACAAATCCCTATACAAGCGGTCTCCCTCACATCCCCAACATTTTATGGGTTGTTGTCTTGGAATTTTCCCAAAATAATATGCCATCCTAGGCTCATTCTAGGATGAATGCCCTTGTTGATATGCTTCATATTTTTTCCTATGAAAAGGTGGATTAAAATATTTATTCCTTTTTTGCATCTTACCCTTCATCTTGTCATTCCAAGCTTTTTGGAAAATTGGTCTCCCTATGCTTTATTCATAAAGGTGATTTTATCTCATTATGGCCTACTCCAAAGCCTAGGGTTATCACAATGTATCTTGTCACTGTAGAAGGTAGGTACCCCATTGAGGAACATTTGTATTTTGACCTTTTCATCCTTTATGAAGACAACATACTTCAGAAATTCAAAGAATATCCTCTCATATTCCTCCATTTCCATGCTTCCCAATTTGAGTTCAAAAAACTCTTTCATCTTTTTATCGTAATAATGCTATGAAAAATATTTATACTGGAAATATCCCTTAAATTGTCTCCATGATACCTTCTTCTTATCAAGGTGCTTGGACTGCTTAAGTTGATCCCACCACATGGATTCTTTTCTTTGAAGGTGGTAGGTTGAAATTTTTGTTTCTACATTTGTTGGGTAATCATGTGGCTAGAAATATTTTATCATTCCCAATAGTGAGGGTTTTTCCTCTTCTCCCTTTTTATTCCCTCCATAAAAAGTTGGTGGCTTGAGTTTCCTGAGCTCTCCTTGCAAAATATTTGACTTTGCCCTTCTCCTCTACCTTTTGATAGGAGACACACTTGAGTTGCTCTATGGACCTAAATATCCATGAGATATTCTAGTTTACTACATAGGGAGTGACGATGCTTGCTCACACTCCTTGACTTCTTGTCATCCTTGTGATCATACCTTCTACCATGGGATCTGGATGTTGCTAGTTGTCTAGAAATAGTTGCATGATTTGAGCCAGAGTCTTTGTTGACTTGTCTATGCAACATATTCAAACTTTGTAGCATCTCCTCCTGATATTTTATCCTCCTTTCATTATCTTCCCTATAGCTCTACACTTCTCTCTACAGTCTTCTCATAGTTTTAGCCATCTCCATAGGCTCCACCTTGTTTCTTCTTCCATTGGACTCAGTCTCAGCATTTCTCATGCTGACATATAATCCTTTGACCTCATATCCATGACATGTTATCCCCTTGGTAATCCTCCATATATCTAGTTCTCATATAAGAACCAAATCTTCTTTCCTATACCTCTAATTCTACAAGAAATATGCATGTAATAATTATCATTAGAAATCATGCATATTGAAAAAACTTTCATCAATTAGATTACGGGTCATTATTCATATTAGTGTATAAAGAAATAAAAATGAACTTGAGAAAAATTCTAATTATTTAGATCCATTCCTCTATGAATCATCTTTTTGATGAATGTATGCATGCCTCATTCTGAGTTCTAAGCAAAAAGTTACAACCTTCTCAAGTTGGAATTTCCACTCACTTGTGCTCTATTTTTAATGTTGCATTTTTTCTAAGAAATTGTAGTGCTCAAATAAAAAAATTTGGTTCATAGATCGTATCTCCACCTCAAGAAATTTCCATTGACTTCTCATTTTCCCAAGTCCAAGATGATAGTTATGGTCTGCAAAAGTTTAGATTGTTTTCCCATTTTTACCCCTTACTATTGTAGGTGTCTTCTCTCCCATCCTATACAACTTCAGGTACCTAGATTCCAAATATGGTTCTATGTTCCATGATATTTTCACATACTTCTCATGTGTCCTAAATTGACTTCTAAGAGAGGATTTATGCCCTTTGGAAGTAAACTAGTATCTAATTTATACCATGTACTATTTTAGTTGTAATTTCCTCATACTAGCTATGTTTTGTGCTTAGAGTATCTCGTTGGAAAGCTCTTACCAAGTTCTTTCAATCTAGTAGAGACTATTTATATCAAGTGTACACATAGTTATCTCTATTTTGACTACCTGAAAATGTTGTTTAGGCCCTGAAAATGCCTCCGCAAGTTGATGGCCTTCCAAATCTGAAATTTTATGTAGAAATCGACTAATTTATTGTCGTAACATGTTGTTAATATGACATGTTCTTGTCCTTGGAAATATAGATAACATGGCATGGCACATGTCTGTTGAGTCCACATGTCATCCATTGATTCATCCATTTCATCATCCATCGTTCTCCTCCATTGGACATTGACCAAACCTTATGCAAGCATGTTGGGCTCTCCTTTGTGGACTATTCCCATTGGAGTGTCAAATAACACATTATAAAGGTTTTCACACAACCCACAAGCCTATCGGACTCTTCCTCATGGTATTTTCCATCGGGGTGGTAAATTAACCTTGTATCATTCTTTTTCTATATCCCACAACTCACAAGCCTATCTAAAAAACTCTTTGCATAATTTTTCTCCGTGGAGTGTCAAGTTAACATTTTACTAGGATTTTCCATGACCCATATCTCATAAGCCTATTGGGATTAGATTCATGGACTTTACCCATGGAGTGATGAATTAAATAGGTATATTGGCCTTCCTGTAGCCTGCAAGCCTATTGGGAATATATTCATGGACTCTTCCCCGCAGAGTGTCAAGTTAACATGTTATTAAAATTTTTTGCAACCCACAGTCTGCAAGCCTATCAGGCTTAAATTCACAAACTTTTCCCACTAATAAACCCATAAAAATGTTACGATGTCATTAATTTAAATACAACGCCTCATGCTAAAAATTCCCATGTGTTTAACAACTATAATTTAAAAAAATGAATGCATCTAAATAAACATACACATAGCCACATGTAATTTCCCAAAAACACATATTTTATTCATAGAAATATAACTCAGATACAAGATAAAAACACTATCTTTTAATAACAGTTGTGAAACTAGTTGCAGAGGATGGACGTTTGACCTAACCATAGACTTTCTATTCCAAATCTCAACAGCAAGTCACCCCTAAGTTGGGGCTGGGAATCCACAAAAGGGGGTGTCTCTCCATTTTCCACTCACAACACAATATTTCCACAATCAACTAATTTTTCCTACAGTGATCTTGATTCCTCCAGCTCTCTTCCTCTCAACCTGCTTGACCCAAGGAATGTATCCCCTTCTTGGTCATAGTACCTTAGGTTGTAACAGTCTTTTATCAAGGCTTCTAACACAGGTTGACTAGTAATATCTCTATTGGGGGCTCTAGGGATGTCAATTGCTAGGAAAATACTAGCAATAAGCTTACTACTCTAGTGAAACTCTCTACAAGGAATTCACTCTACAGGTCTAACAACTTGTCTCTCCTATTCAATATTCAATATTCAATAGATCCAAACAACTTGCTTCTTTAGTATTCAATAGATCCAAACAACTACTAACATGTCCACCATTGTTTTCTCCAAGCTCCAGTACTATGCTCCTTCTTGTTGTCCCAAAATATTCCTTTAAAAACTACCCTCTTTTCCCATATGAATTCCCTTTCTTTCCCCTTCTTGCTTGACTCACACTACTCCCTAAGATGATTGTACTCGGTTCTAACTCTCACTAACTAAGGGATGTGACTCTCACACACACCCTCTTACAAGTATTCAATGATTGGTATCTTCTACACTCAAGGGAAAAATTATAAGGTTCACTCATAACATTAAAATCAAGAAAATGTTTGGGATTTAAACTCATGAATAAAAACCCCCTTTTAGAACCCTCCTCTCTTGTGGATAACTTAGTCCCCATATATTTTTCCATGTTCATCCATAGCTGGAATCACATTTTATTTATTATTTTTGGATATACAAGTTCACATATCACATTACTTGGCCCAAAACCACATATAATATTTACATTATACAAATTACTAAGTTGGGGGTTATAGCAAGGATGTTACATTTTCGATGTTGGATTTGATCTAGAACCTATACTTTTCAATCTTTGTAGTCAACATAAATTTCCTATTTTGATGAAAAGAGGGAGTGCTTCTTTTATTTATGAATAAATTTGTGTAGCACTTGTTTCTGGAATATGATATACTGCATCTGCAAATAAGGTTTTTAGCTCACGACCTGAAGCATAAAATTCTTCAATAGAAATTCTTCAGGTTGTAGTAGAAAATGCAATAAAAATTGTAGCTAGATATCTAAGAGCTACAAGCTGAAAGATTATTTTTGTATGTAGTCCTAGTTGTAATCGTGTGTGTAGTCTCAGAAATCAATCTCTTTGGAAAGTGAAAATACTTCATTTTAATGCGAACTTATGTAGCATCTGCAACTCACTCTTGGAAAAATTATTTATATAGCATGAAATCATTGAATTTGCAATAGAAGTCCAATCTGGTAGCAAGTCAATGAGTACAATCATAGGATTCTATATTATATTTCTTATGAAATGAAACTATGGATTGCAACAACTTGAAAAAATTGGAATCATATAGAACATCCATGGAAATCATCATTTTTTTCTTTCTACAAACCTTGTCTTCCAACAAGCATATTTTCAATCAAAGTTTTTCCAACTACACCTTTATGGGTTTTCACAATCAAAGTTTATTTGGCCAAGTGATTCCAGTCAGAGACTAGTTTTCTAGCATCACAAGGTCTAGCAATGCCTGAGAACACATTTTCACTACTAGAATTATTTTCTATTTTTATTTGATGAAAGGCAGTTAACCCAACTTGTAAGTGGGATGAGTTACTTTGTTTTTGGGTTACAAGTGGGTTGAGTAGGAAGTCAATGAAGTTTTTTGTGGAGGATTCTTTGAGCATAGTTGGGGGTGTTGTGGAGATGAATTTTGGTGCTATTGGGTTATGTGTTCAAATGGAGAAAAGAATTAGGTTGAAGTTGTGATTTGGTAGAAATGGTTACATAAATAATGTTCTAATGAAGCTCTGAGAAAACTTTGTGTCTTCAATTCCAACCACATACAAAAATGAAACTTCATTGACTTCATCATGCACTTTTATTCTAATAATCTTTGAGGTAGAGGGAAGAAAGTGCATTGGCATACCATAGTTATAGCTCAATAGAGGATATTAGGACTTCTTAATGTT
>JZKD02S2131299.1:303846-316719 GCA_000966675.3 Picea glauca | reverse complement strand
TTTCCTGAAGGGTGGGTGTATGTAACGACCCTAGTTGGATAAATGTTTAAGAAATTATAAAGTAAAACTAACTAGGGGATTAATTGTGTTAACAAAGTATTAATTAAACAAAGATTATTTAATGATATTAATTAAGTGAGTTATTAATTAATTAAATGATATAATTGTAATTAATTAATTAATAATTTAACTACAAACTACATTAATAACTTACGTAATGGATTTAATAGATTAATGGTATATATTATAAAATGGTTGCGTATACAATAAGGGATAACATAAGAATCCCAAGAAGATAAAATAATTAATGGGAATGGATAAGGGTAATAAATGGGTTAGGTAGGGAGTTAATGGGGGAGGAGTTTCGGTGAAGGAGGGATAAGGAAGGAAAGGATTTGGAGGGGAGGATTATTCTACGGGAGTTTGCCATGGATTTTGGGAGCTGGGAGTATTACAGAGAGAGTGCACCGGAGTTGCTGGGGGTTTTGGGCACGGAGGGCCAGGATATCCGTTGATATCCTGGGTTAGGGAGCTACCTAGTTGGTAGGGAGGACGGTTTTGGGTAGTGTTTTCCAGAAGCGGGAAGGAAGCAAGCAGCAGGCAAACACAGGTTGATAGCATCAGGTTTAGGTATTTACCAAGAATTATGCATTGTTTTGTATAAAAATTTGTTATTAAATTTTATTATTATGATGAATTTGAATTGCGAATGTGCTAATGAAGTAACTCTTAAATTTTACTGTTGTGTTGTAATTCAATGGTTGTTTAAATTAATTTAGCCATTACAGGAACTTGAACTTAGAACATGGCTCATTCAAAGAATTTTCATCACATGATGTTGCACTTTCTTTCATTTGGATGACTTGGTGACATGCCCCTTTTGTAGGCATTGGTCTTCAAGAATTACTCCCAAGAGCTCATTGATCTCTTGGTGACCTACAAAAAAAAAACTAGAATTTTCCCTGCAACACAAGGTGACATTATGGAAATAAAATTGACTTTCTTCTTCCAATAAACATAAAAAAAAAACCTTTTAGAGGATTCATTAAAAAAATTCATTGTTTCCTGCTAGGGAGTGGTGATCAACCTAGACTACCCAACAATGTTTCAATGATAAATTTTTCTCTTGACGACTGGTTGAAGTGTTTCCAAAGCCAAACTAAAGTAGATTCATAAAGTTATATCCAGTATAAATAGCTTTTCAAAGTTCCTTGAAATGATAAACATGTTTAGGAATAGCTTGTATGATAGAGTTGTTTTCGATTTTCATCCTAGACCAACAATCATGATTTTAGGTACAACTTTTTTGTTTGATGATAGATTGACATTTTTCCAATTGGAGATGAGAATGTATTCATATAGATATTTCCAGTAGAATCAGGTTTTGTAAACATGAAAGTTTGATTGGTCAAATGTACAAATGAATAGCCGAGGAAATAGAGTTTTAGTAGTGAAGATTTAGGATAGGTAATTAATAATTAGGGCATAAATTTCTCATACGATATTGAAATGAAGTTATTCAAGTTGGGTTGTAAACTAGATTCAAAGGAGAATGTACCCTAGAAACAGTTTTGAAATATTTGTTCATTAGTTTTATAAAAAATTGAATATCCAAACTTTGTTCTATGTAAGGTAATTGATCCCTAATGCCTCAAGAATATGATGAGAAATCTGTTTCTCCAAAATTATAATTTGGGTATGTGAGATGTTTCATAAGCCTATAGTTTTCAGTGTAAGGAATCTCCATACCAAAAATTACAAATACCCATTTCTGAGGTTTGTGATAAGACCTACACACGATCTATAGAAAATGCAAAAAAAACACCTACATGTGTTCTGTAGCAACTTGCTACAAATCTAAAAATGATATAGCCCTCAAAATATGATCTAAGTATCTTTGAATTTTTGTGGGTGTGTTATTTTCAATGTGATTCTCCATTTTAACAAAAATCCCATTCACCCAAATTACCAATTGTGATTTATGAAATAAAATTTATTGTAGGGTAAATTTCATATCATATGGTTCAAACCTTGGTAGGACATAATGAGAACCTGACATAACCACCATGGAGACTCCAGAGAGTCCACAGAGTTTCTCATTATCTAAGATACGAAATTGATTTGAAAATAGAAGTGATGTTGTTTTTATTGAAATCCATAACTTAAGGAAAGTCTTATAAATTTTGTAAATGCAATCATTGCATAACATACATTCTTGAAATGAATTTCCCTTAACTCATTCTCTAGTGGAATCCTTAAAACACTAGTTCTTTCTTTCGGTTACCCCCTCTCACCTAGGGGTAACTAGAGGAGATCATTCGCCATGATCATCCACATTGCATATAGTGATCCTATAGATGTTGATCATCATTCTCCATAGACAGTAGTCCCTTAGATGCCTCCCACCTCATTATAGCTTGGATATTTCACTTTATTAGTAGGTTCATCTAATTATGGTGGTCCATTATACATGATGTACATTAGTCATTGTTTAGTATAAAGTGTTACATTTAATGCATTAGGCATTTAGGTGAGGATTGTGGGTTGAAGTCAGATAATGAATCATGATGCTTGAAAGTTATGCGTTTTTCTTTGTTTCACCTTGGTGGCCATCATATGTGTCATATTCCAGTGTTATCACTCTTGGGGAATAAGGGTATTACTTGTAAATTTACCCAGCTTAAACGAGGAACATTACATGCGGAAACACACATAAATTTGAAAAACTTTCTGATAATAATTTCATGTAGCTTACCAGCTATAGGAAGACACATATGTTTAAATATTTTTGGTTATCCAAAACTATATGTAGCTACATATTGTTGAAATCGCATGAATGAAGTGAATAAACTCATCTGCAACATCATATAAATCATTCACATTCAAAAATTAAAATACACAGCGGTAAAACTCATAAGTTGACTCAGAAAATAGATAAATAGTTGTGCAACCAGCTGCTTGGGATGGATGTTCCACCCAACCGTAGAATTTTTGTTCTAGATATCAAAAACAAGTCACCCTCGAGTTGGGGATAGGAATGCATAAGAAAAGGGTGTCTCTCATTGTCCACTCACAACTTAGATATACCACAACCCATTAGAATTCTCCTACATCTACCCCAAATTCCACCAGTTCTCTTCCTCTTGACCTGCCCAATCCAAGGAACGTGCCCATTCACTACTCGCATTCCATCAATCTGCACCATTTGTTTATCCGGGTCTCTTTGGCACAGGTATCTAGGAATCTCACTATTGGGAACTCAAAGGAACTCATTGCTAGGAAAAACTACCAGGAAAACAATAGAAATCACATGTTGTTACAGTGCACCTCACACAAGAGTTCACTCTTCATACTTGAAAACCTATCTCTTCAATATTTAGTTTCAAAAATGCTCCAGAATTCGCCCTCCATTGTTTCTCTAGCTCTAGTTCTCTTTTTCGTTGTTCTATGCTTATTGTTTATGCAAAAACATGCCTGTAAAAATTGCCCTCTTTGGTCATATGAATTTCCTTTTCCCCCAAGCTAGTTGTTTCTCACCCTTTCCAATGTTGATTTTACTTCAGCCCCATGCTCCCAATAACTATGGGATGTGAATTTTTACACCCACCCTCATACATGAGTTTAATGATTGGCTTTGGGAACACTCAATCAACAAAATAGAAGGTTATCCCCAATGATAATAAAATTTAGGAAAATGGGTTTGAATTAATACCCATAAATAATTTCCCCCTTGGATCCCTCTTAGACACTCCCTTCTCTTATGGAAAAAACCAGCCCTCATCTTTGTCCATGTCCCCCAATATCTAGTATCACACATTATTTATTCAAAAATACAATTTGCATATTACATCGCTTGGCCATGGCCACATTCATATCTACACTATCCATTAATTAAATTGGGGATTACAGTAGGGATGTTAAATTACTGGGAGGCCTTGATATGGGTAACATACTACTCCCTTTCATAGTTAACATTTTCCATCCATTTTCCTCTCGTTGTCCTATCTTCTGGAAATGGTTGTTACATGTATCCCAAAAAGGTATGTGCCTTCACACTCATCCAAAACTATAGTGACTAGCTTTTGTAGATTCCATCTACATAATGACTTCACTCTACCTACTAAATAACCTAATGCATCAATAAACACCCTTATTCCGAAAGGGAAAATCTTTGTGTGGTTAGCATTTCGTTCAGTGTTTCAAAGTCTCCAGTGCTAGTAAAGTTTGGGAGGACTTATCCACTACTATATTGAATGTAAAGTGTAAACTACGGAATCCATGAATGTTAAATATGAAATGAAATTGTAGAAAGTAAATTTCTAAGCTACAGAATTGAAATGAACATGTACTCTAACAAAACACAAAAACTACCTACATATCCACATCTCTTGTTCTCTAGAGTGGGGCCCCTCTACAAAACAGGATGTTGGGATCTACTATAACAATAAACTTCAATTACAGCATAGATAGTCTCATAGTGGACATCATGGAATTTGCATAACAGAGTTTTAAAGGATCTCTATTTTATTCCAGAAATCACCAACTTATATCTTGTAAATCATCCCTCTAGTATAAGTGTTGGCCCCCTTATTTATAGAGTTCAGAACATATTTTATGTTAAATTTAATAAAACAAAAACAAAATGAAGTTTTCAACTAAATCCCAAATTCAAGGAATGATCCCTTAAATCGATTACATGATTGGTTGAAATTGGCCAGAGAGACTGCAATCTTGATGGGGAATGCAACCTACTTATTAAAGGAGATTTGAATGCCTTTAACCAGCAATTAAAACTTGCTCCTGGATCATTTCATCTGTATTTATCAATTCCTGGAGACTAGGGTGAATCAACTTCCTGGGGCATGTGGATCTATAGTAGCAACTAGGGCGTCTAGATCTATAGCAATAATTCTGAATTTGAGGGAGGATTCGACCCTTGGATTCTTACACACAAATCTTCTCTTTGTATTTACATTCTTTGTTTGATATTCCATTGAATTCTCTCTTGATTTCACCCCCAATATAGTAAATGTGTTGTTGGTATATGTTGACAAGTCCAAATGACCTGCCAATTAGGTAAGGGAAAATGCCTGATGACAAGTCCCAATTAGACCCTCTCTCATTTGGGATGGCAAGTTTTGGCTAGTATGTGGGCCTGGTTGCCACTTAATAGTATTCAAATTCAATCTTGGGGACAGTTCGCCCTCCAAATAATTCTAACTAATCCCAAATCTAATCTACTCAAAACAAATGCAAACTATCTATTCTAATCTAAAACATCCTATCATGATCAAGAGAAAATATAACAAGATAGACACAGCATGAAATAATATCACTAATTGCAGAAATAATTCATGTCAATCAGAAATATGTTAAAACAATAAGGTTACAAATTAAATCACAAATGGTTGCAAAAATAACCTATAACATTACCATTGTATCTATTAGAAATCATAAAATCATAAGCATATCAAACATGGGTAATTTTAAGAACCCCCCATAAATTTATATGTATAATAAATGGGTGAATCCCTGTGATACGTAGGAAAATTTGAAAGCTATTTTATCAATAATATAATATGTATATATATAAATTTTTGGCTAATCTTTTACTATTTTATAGAATCTTGGTGAATCTTTCACTAAATTATAAAACCTTGTAAAGTCTTAGTGAATTTTTCATAAAGTATAAAACCATATATAATAATAGAAAAATGTATTCATTAAACTGTATTATACTCATTTTACATATTTGGAAAAAGAAACATAATTTTTCCATTCTCTAGACAATGCTACAAGCATCGGGGTTTGTACTTGTTAAGGTTCTCACTGTACACTCTTGCCTATCCCTCTATAATGTTTGATGATATTTCACCACAAAGTTCATATGTGTTGATCTTGACCACCACTTATGTCATGAGGATACTATCATTGAGTTTTCATTAGCATAGATCCATCATAAACTTGGCTATATCAAGCATTGAGAAGAATCAACCATTATGTTAATAAGGGTTAACCACCTATGTGGATTAATCCATGTGCAAGGATTGTGCTTGATTGAATCCTAACTACTAATTCATATGAAGGGCATACCCACCATATATATAAATATAAAGCATTTAAAATTTAAAAGAATTTTATTGTGTTTTTGTTAGAAGGAGACAAGTAAAAAAATACGATTATGATGACAAATCAAAAACGTGGATGGAGTAAGGAGAAGAAGAAAATCGCTATACATATTTTAAGGCTGTTTTTTGAGATCAACAATTGAATCTATTATCTACCTTCACTTCTTACATTCATTACTCTCTTCTACATTGGAGTGAATACTTCAATGATTATTGTTTTTACATTTTTCCTATGCACTATTATCTTACTCTTTTCTATTTACCCAACATCCTAAGCACTTGGAAAAGAAGAAGGACCACCAGAAATGAGTCATATTTTTAATACCATTACGGATGGGGTAAAAGGTTTAGATAGGACTGAATATTATATGAATTCAAAAATAGCAATTTTGTTTCGATTTGTGATTCTAGGTATATATCTATTTCAAAATACAACTCAGCAAAAATAATTTGGAGTTGAATGGTCATATTCAACATACATCAATAGAATATCATTCATTCTCAGAATCTTGTTCATGTATTGTAGGATATGTTGGCGTGTGGGTTAATAGGCATGCACATGCTAGAGTTTTATGTGCTTCTATATGGTCAACAAGAGTATGAAATTTACAGGCGGCTAATTGTGTTGGTGGCTTCTCAGTTATTGAATTAGTGAGTTAGAAATCATGAACTAGAAATTGCCACAAAAGTACATTTTTTGTCACTTACCAAGATAACATAAAACACTTGAACTAGAATTCGGACTAGATGATGAACCATAATTAGACTACACCACAAAGAATGGATTGGAATTTAGCTTCAAATATATGATCATTTGATGCAGCTAAATGTGAACATAGAATGAAATGTCCTATGATATCAATGTTATGTGATTGATATGTTATGTGATTGATATGAGATGTGTTTTGTAAATAATTGGAAATTGGTTGTTATGATTACTTAAATAAACCTATATATAGTAATAATGACCACAACAATTAATAAATCTCCACTTATGTTTGAAAAGTCCCACAAGCGAGTAACTCTAGGTTTGGTCCATAGGTTGGCACCTAAATTCTTATGTAACTCAGTTATTACGAATATAAGTCCCCAAAGTATGTAGTCGGTTGCTCTTATTTTGAGTACTTTTGCAATTCTCTTGGCATATAAAGATGGTCCAATATGGATAACCATGGATAATTGTGGATCTTTTAAGAGTGAAGGCAGAATGATTTTTTATGTTCAAATCAAAGGATATACTTATTGGTTTGTTGATGTAGATTTTGAGCTCCATGGTTTGGATTTTTTTCTGCATTCTACTTGGTAGAGTTTTCCTTAGAGGCTATCATATTTACTGGAATCCTTGCAGAATTACAACTCCCCTTTTAGGAGCTTCAAGTATGTATTCTACAACACTAGCAATTGCACTTGCCACCAATTATATTCCATCCATGTGTAAAGGTTATTGCATTTTAGTTTTAACACCTGCAATATGAGTGGGAATTAGAAATGTTTTGATTTGGAAAGACCCTGAAACCATTTTTTATATTCCATATAAATCTAGTAAAGAGGTTGAATTAATATTGTTGTTCCATAATCAAGGGTCCATTTCTTGTAAACTTTTAAACAAATCTGGTCCATTTTTTGTTTCTTTCAGTGGACAGAGTCTACATGGTTGTTTTCTCCCACTAACAAATTTTTTCACAATCAAATGAAGGGTTTGAGATTTTTATGTTTGTAGCTAGAAAAGTGCTATTGCATATTTATACTTGTGTGGAGTATGAGGAAAACAATTTAGCCCGAAGGAATGCGACATTCTAAATATATGGAAGTATAGACTAGAATTATTGTAAAATACAGTGTTGTAAAAGTTTATGTACCTAATTTGAATATGTATATGCTTATATGCTTTATACAAGGATGAAGGATACCATGTTTATATTATCAATAATAAATAGTAACGATGTTGTCATATTTTTCTATAGCTATATAATTTTTCATCTCTTCTAGTGAGTGATGCAAACATGTTCAACTTCCTTTCTTGGGTGTTCAGTTTCAAATTTAATGAGAAAGATTTAGTATACATAGAAAACAATGAGGCAAGATTGTGTGTTTATGACTTAAAATGTAGGTTGAGAAGACATTCACTTCATTGATTGGTATGTTTGTTACAATAGTATAACTTAATAAGCACAATTGGGCATGGAGTTAATCTCTAGTGATTATTCATTTTGATATATGACGACATGGTCCTCACTGTATGATGGATGCTAGAGTGGAGAAGGCTTATTCTTGTCTTGGATAAATTGTTGGCCATAATATTCACTTTCTTTTCATAGTTTGGAATTTGTGATTGCTTTAAAAGACAAAAAATACATTTTTTGTTGGGAATATTTAAGAGCAGAAAGATTCATGTATACTTATCCCAATTAGGTGAATACATGTCATTTTGGTCAAATGAAAAATATGGAAAACAATTCAAGAGAGGTAAGGTGTACATCACTTTAAACTGGCTCTTCTTACCTTGTTCAAGGGCCAATAAATCAGAACACGTAGGCAGAGCACTAAACATGGTGACTCGGTTAGGTTTTGTGTCATGGACTTGCATTTCATTGAAGAATTCCAAGGCTTCATGGGGGTGGCCATACTTATTGCATAACCATGGATATTCTTACCTTGTTTTAAATCCAATAGATTAGCACACATGCAAAACACTAAACATGGTGATTGAGTTAGGTTTTACACCATTGACTTGCATTTCATTGAAAAACCCCAAGGCTTCATGGGTTTGGCCATTCTTATTGCATAACCATGGATATGCTTACCTTGTTCTAGAGTCAATAAATTAGCATGCATAGGCAAAACACTAACTAAAAAGTTGGGGATCATCTATAGTTAAATATGACTACATAGTTCAACTAGACACGCCATTCTAGGATTCAGTTACCATTTTTTATACAGTGTGAGTTCGAGAACCTTAGAAAATAAAATATCCCATTGGACATTCATAGTTATTTTCAAAAAGCTATAGATTATATTTTCAATACCCTCCAAATATTGTAGTCCATTTAAGGAGCTATAGTGTCTTACATAGTTCCTATATGGTATCATTGAGTTTTTAGCAACATATATCCATTCATAATCAAGGATCCATTTGTAGTAAACTTTTATACAAATTTGGTCCATTTTTTATTTCTTTCAATGGATAGAGTCTACATGATTGGTTTCTCCCACTAATAAATTTATTCACAATCAAACGAAGGATTTGAAATTTTCATGTTTGTGCTTGGAATGGTGTTATTGCGTGCAGAGTATGAGGGAAAAAAATTTCTTGAAGGAATGCAACATTCAAAATGTATGGAAATATAGACTAGAATTATTGTAAAATACATTGTTGTAAAAGTTTGTGTACCTGATTTGAATATGTATATAATTTATACAAGGATGATGGAGACCATATTCATATTCTCAATGATAAGCAGTAATAATATTGTTGTATTTTTCTATATCTATAGAATTTTTCATCTCTTCTTGTGAGTAATTCAAACATGTCCAACTTCTTTTCTTGGGTGTTCAGTTTCAAATTTAATGAGCAAGGTTTAGTATACATAGAAAACAATGAGGCAAGATTGTGTGTTTATGAATTAAAATATAAGTTAAGAAGACATTCACTACATTGATTGGTATTTTTGTTACAATAGTATAACTTAATAACAATAATTGGGCATGGAGCTAATATCTATGGATTATTCATTTTGAGATATCAAAACATGGTCCTAACTATATGATGGATGTTGGAATGGAGAAGGATTATTCTTGGCTTGGATAAATTGTTGGACATAATACTCACCTACTTTTCATAGCTTGAAATTTCTTATTGCTTTAAAAGATGAAAACTACATTTTTTATTGGTAATAGTTAAGAGCACACACTTATCCTAGTTAGGTGAATGCATGTCATTTTGAATAAATGCACAATATGGAAGTCAATGAAAGAGAGGTAAGGTGGAAATCACTTTAAATTGGCTCTTCTTACTTTGTTCTAGGGCCAATAAATCAGTACACACATGCAGAGCACTAAACATGGTGACTAAGTTAGGTTGTGTCATGGACTTGCATTTCATTGAAGAATGTCAAAGCTTCATGGGGGTGGTCATTCTTATTTCATAACTGTGGATCTTCTTACCTTGTTTTAGAGCTAATAAATTAGCACACATGCAAAACACTAAACATGGTGAATGAGTTGGGTTTTACACCATTGACTTGTATTTCATTGAAAAACACCAAGGTTTCATGGGTATGGGTATTCTTATTGCACAACCATGGATATGCTCACCTTGTTCTAGAGCCAATAAATCAACATGCACAGGAAAAAAAAACTAAAAAATTGGGGATCATCTACAGTTAAACATGACTACATAGTCCAGCTAGGCACGCCATTCCAGGATTCAATTACCATTTTTTATACAGTGTGATTTCAAGAACCTTAGAAGAGAAAATATCCCATTGGACATTCATATATATATTCGAAAATATATAGATTATATTTGCAATACCCTCCAAATATTGCAGTCCATTTAAGGAACTGCAATGTCTTACATAGTGCCTATATGGTATCATTTTATTTTCTTTAACTGAGTTAACCAATAGAATGCAAGCATGCCTAGGAAGAAACCTAACGTTAATTTAATTGGCATTTTGATAATTATATTCTATGAAATATTAATCTATGCAAATTTTGTGAAGCAATGTGTTTTAAGAACTCATCTAAAACACTAGAATCCACTTTTACCAAAGTGGTCTCTATCATGGTGTTTTTTGAGTTAGTGGCAATAGAAGGTGGCCTTTCTTATTGGTGATTTTGGACAAGTGATTGTACCTTTGCTAAGACCTCCTCCTTCTTTGCTAACTCCTATTGCAGATGTTCCATCATCTGAGTGAGTTTATCTTATTTCCATCTATCCAACTGAATGACCTTCTCACCAAGGTCTACAAGCTATGCTATGTGTTTTTCCCAATATATCACGGATTGGTGATGGTATCTTGGTTTTCTTAAAACTTCTTATTGAAAAATGAAAAAACAATTGGCAGGGGTCTTAAGGTTCTTCTACATCTCCACCATCCTCTTGTTGAACATCTTGACCTACTCTTTCAATTTATCATTCTCTTCTTGAATCTAAGCATTGTTGGCCCTTAAGTCTTCTTGTTATCATAGGATTTGTACTTGTGCAAAGCCCACTAAAAGATCCCCAAATATTGGGTAACAATGGAAGAAAATACCAATGTCACCTTAGTAGGATCTTCCCTCTTTTTAGTGATGGAAGAGGTCCACCACAAGGGAGGCTTCCTTGGAGACCTCAAGGGATCAAATAGAAATTTTAGTAGCCAATCCTACCAAGCCCTATCTTGATCACCGAATGGTTGGTCTAGGTTAGGGAAAGAGAATAGGTTTGAACATTATTTGGCACCTTCCTGAAACAAGAACACTTTGCAACATATATATAACAACTTCCAAGCTAAAGTATGCAATAGAGACCTATTTTAGACACTATACAAGTCAGATTGATATTGTTATCACAAATTGCAGCAGTAAATCAGTCTTATAACAGCAATAAGTAATTTGTAATAACAACATTAATTAGTTCTCATAAATACCACAATTCACCATGAAAATTAAGCATACAACTAATAGAACATTATCAAATTGTTAGAGGTAATTTATGAGTGGCTTAGGCCACCTTTATATGAGTGTATGCAACAATTTATCGTGAGTTTATATGGTTGTAGCAAACTTTTATAATAGAAGCAAGAAATATTGTGAGTTTTCTAGGGTTAGATTTAGAATAGTCAGTAGAATGCTTGAGAGTTTTGAGAGAGAGGTTTTATCAATCAATTCACCACAAGAGTTGATTTAATATTAGTTCCTTTATAGGGTTATGGAGTCTCAAATACAACTAATCTTGAAGATTGATCTACTTGAAACCAAGTTGTGGGATCTAAATCTTAAGGTGCAAGCAAATTTGGGCCTTAGGATTTAGATATTGAGTAGAAGGAAGTCTAGAGTGAAAGCACATTTAGGCCCTAGAAATTGTTCCTCCCTTATTGTAGCTTCAACTAGGTCAAAGATCAATTATCTAAGGATAAAATCCTAAAGTGATAGCAATGGATTTAGGGTTCTAACCCTAGCAAGGCTTAACCAATTTTAGACAAATAAGACCTTGTGATAAGAAGAATCACTTATGTTCCTCTCTTAGTTTTTCAATAAATAAGACTTATCACAACAAAATGACAATTTCACCATAAACATCAATAGCATAAACAAGAATTGCAGAAATTTACTTACTTCATCCAAGAAACCAAGAGAATTTCACCCTAATTGCAGAAATATCCATCCAAAATCAGGAAACCATCCATAAAATGTATTTTCTAAGCATAGTGCATAAGAGAGAAAGAGCTAGTAACCCTTAAGAGCCAAAAATTTCAGGAGTATCACCTCGCAATGGTGAGGAATGATGATGATAAAAATGAAAGTGAGGGTATCCTTTTTATATGAGGATACCCTAACACATTTGTCCACATAACATAACATAACAATGTTTTAAGTGGGCCCGAACCCTCATTTAACCCTTTAAAAATGCTAAAATGCAGAAAATAAATCAAAAGAGTCCACATGTGTGAGACGTCAAGCCCTCTTTGACAAGGAAGATGCCTCCAAATTCCATGTGGCACCAATACAAAGAAAGGTGGGAGAAAGAGATGCCTCTCTT
>JZKD02S2131299.1:277067-294433 GCA_000966675.3 Picea glauca | reverse complement strand
GTTATCAAGAACCTTTTTTGTATAAAAATTAAATCAATAGAGAATTTGGGTTTTGTTTTTTAGTATTCTCCCATTTGACAATCCAATCCAAGAACATCAAGCTACATCTTTTAGAATATAATAGAAGAGTACCACCTCTTTAAAAATGCAGGGGGATTTTATCCTCGTGATGTTATCTTAAATATTGTGAAACAATATTTTAGATCAACAAGGTTCTACCTTACAAGATGAAAGATTAGCCATAATTATTGCAACCATTTCTTGGGACTCTTCAATGGTATTTAGAGCCTTGTCCTTGAGAAAGTCCCAAAGTGTCCTGGGAAGAACTTGATGTAGAGAAAGAGAAGGTGTTATTTTCTAGGGTGAAGGTTGTTAGGTATCTGTTGGAGCAAATTTTCAAACTTGGCATCAAAATATTTAACAATTTCATTATCTATATTCTTTATTTCAATAAGTTGCATCGACAATAAGTTAGGATCCTCCTTAACACCCAATCTCCTCATAAAGGTCTCCTCAAATTGATTAATGGTATTGATACTTTTTCTAGGGAGACCATTGTACCATCTTCTAGCTTCATTGGTAAATTTCGTGGATGAGAAGAGTTTCATCACTAAATCTTCAGTGTCATCACTTACGGGATTGAGTTGGAAGAAGGCCCAAAAATTTTCCATGTTCTCTTTAGTAGTTGTCACATCATTACCAAAAAAATTGGGCAACCATTTTTCAAAATTAAGAGGCATTTGTCGAGGGTATCCAGGGATAGTAGACATGTCTAAAGGCTTAGAGATATTGGATACCCAATGCTTTTGAGCCATCTAGATAGAGTAAGGTTTCCACCAAATAAGGATTTTACTACAGGTGTGTTGTGAGGAAGCCTTCTCTTGTAGGTCTTATGAGGGTTAGTGTACCTACTTGAGCTTTGTGGAGTCGCCAGATTGTCCCTCTAGGATCATCAAAGGAAGGTGAGGGAACTACCCTTAGTGGAGTCTTCAAGTAAACTTTTAAGATAAGGGCTTAGAGAGAAGTTTACCAAAGATATGTCATTGAGGAGAATGGTGCAATCCTCCCCGACAATGGAAACAAAATTTTATCACAGGACATGTACTTGTGAAAATCCCACCAAAAGATCCCCAAATATTGTGTAATAATGGAAGAAACTACCATTGTCACCTTAATAGGATCTTCTCTAGTTTTAGTGATGGAAGAGGTCCACCACAAAGGAGGGTTCTCCAATGACCTCAAGGGGTCAAATAGAAAAATCAATAGCCAAGACTACCTCCCCCTATCTTGATCACCAAATGGTTGGTCTAGATTTAGGAAAGAGAAGAGGTTTGAAGATGATTTGGTATCTTCCTAGAACAAGAACACTTTGTAACATATATATAACAACTTTCAAGCTAAAATATGCAATAGAGACCTCTTTTAGACACTTGACAAGATAGATTTATATGGTTGTTGCAAATTGCAGCAGTAAACCAGTCTTATAACATCAATAAGTAATTTGTAACAACAGCAGTAATTAGTGCTCATAAATACCACAATTGACCATGAAAATTATGCATACAACTAATAGAACATTATCCAATTGTTAGAGGTAATTTTTGAGTGGGTTAGTGATCCGGATTTTATGGGAAGAACGAAATGAACAAAGATTATTATTATTATTGACACAAATACACAATGAACAATAATAGATATACGGTAAAATTGGATTCTATTCAATAAAGAAATATGTTGAAACTGTAAAATGCAGACTGAAAACAAGCTTGCTAGAATGGTAGTGTCTTATCTCTGAGAAGAGATGTGATGATTGCGCTCATTCACAAGAAGATGAGTACAATGAGGTTCTAAAATCCTTTTTACAATAAACATGAATGCAAAAAACCTAGATATCCAAAAACCTAACCCTAGGAGATGAAGTGCCAAAAGTCATGTGAGCCCCATTGGGGTAAGTTGGTACATCAACTTCTTGGGGTCGTAACGTTTGCATACGAACTCTGTTTTAGGCGTACGTAGCCCGCTGGAAAGGTCTATCTGAGGACTACACATTATGTTGTCATGCTCTAATTTCTTTAATGTTTTAATTGTGGTGAGTCCTAAAAACGTTGTTTATGGCCTCAAAATGGCCCTAGAAGTTCAGGACCCAAAAACTAGGAAAAAACTGCCAAACTGAAAAACTAGCAAGATGAGCTAGTTGGAATATATGGGTGGCCACCGATATCCACCTGGATCAATCCTCCTCCCTTAGGAAGTAATGGTATTCATTGCATTGATTTCCCACATTCGATGAGGAAATTTCTATTGAATTTGGCCTCGGGTGAGCCACTTGCCTTGGTGCAGGAGTTGCCCTACTTTGACAACCCTATAAAGTTGGATCCTCTGATGGTGAGTGCCCTTGACCCATGTGTCCACAATATGATCATTGAATGCTTGTTCCATATAGTCAGGGTTTATCTCTATAGGTGTCAATTTGTCTGCTATCTATGAGGTGTCCAATAATGGTGGAAAATATGGCCTATGGAGATCCACATTGAACACTGGGTGCAAGCCAAGGAAGGGGGGAATGTTGAACTCAAAAGAATTGTTTCCCACATCCTTGGTGATAGTGTAAGGTCCATAACGGAGTGGATGAAGCTTCCAATAGGTCCCTTTAAGGCGTTCTTTCTACAAGTGCAACCAAACTTTGTCTCCCACCTGAAACGTATATGGAATCTGGTGTTGATCATGGTGTTGCTTGTACTTGGCATTGGACTTCTATAAAATATCTTGAAACTATTGGCGGATGTGATGGATCCACTCAATGAACCGGGTGGCTTTTTCAACTTCATTTTTAGCATGGGATGAGTCTTCCTAGGTGGCCACAAGGGGTAGTACAACATCCATGGGACCCAATCGTTGATATCCCAACCCCACTTGAAAGGGGTTGTGGTTGGTTGAGCTATATATGACTCTATTGTAGTTGTGTTGAACATAGGGAAGACTGTCATCCCATGTGAGGGGATGCTTGGAATTGTACATACACAGAATATGCATGATCATCCGGTTGACTACCTCGGTTTGGCCATTCGTTTGGGGGTGGAAGGAAGTGGATTTGGTGAGCTTGATGTCGAGAAGTGACCAGAATGTGCTAAGGAACTGGTTGTCCAGATATGAGATAGAAGTTTTTGGTATCCAAAAATGTACCCACACTCATTCAAATAAGATCTTGGTAGTGACCTTAGTTGTGATGCTCTTCTTGCAGGTGGTTAGAATCATCATCCTGGAAAAGCGATCAATAACCACAAAAACATAGTCATTTCCCTACTTGGTGGACAGAAGGCCCGACATGTAGTCCATTGAGATGGATTACTAGAGCCTGTCAGGAGTAGGTAGAGGGGTGTATAGGCCTTTTTTCATAGTGGTCAGTTTGAAAATAGTGCAAGACCTGATATACTTGTTGACATCCTGTCGAAGTTTCGGCCAGTAGAAATGTCGTTGCAACATTGCCACTGTCTTTTCTATGCTGAAGTGCCCTTCCACCTCAGTGTATTTGGATTCCCAAATCATCTTCTCTCGCTCGCATGATGGAATGCAGAGATGGCCCAGATGGGACAACAGACTATCTTGAAGATGGAAATTAGTGACAGTTGTGTTTGCGCCCAACATTTGGTAGGTGGTGGAAAAGTCGGGATATTTCTCATAGAGGTGGGGTCATCCGAAGGTCTCGTGGTCGTAAGAATATAGCACCATGGTGAGTGTCGTGAATGGAGGTCGGATGAGGTAATCAGCAACACAGTTATTACTTTATGTCTTATACTTGATGTTGAGGTGGAACTGTTGCAAGTATGTGGACCACTTCTGGTGGTGGTCATTCTGCAATTTTCCTTGTGTTTGCATGAATTAAAATGGCTTATGATCAGTGTGGATAATTGTCTCCTTCCATAGAATGTAATTCATCCATTGGCGCCAGGATTTCACAATGGAGTACATTTCTTTATCGTAAGTAGGGTACTTACGGACAACATCTGATAGTGTCTCACTACGATAGGCCACGGGGTGGCCATGTTGAGTGAGAATTGCGCCCACAACATAGTCAGAAGCATATGTCTTGATCTCAAAGGGTTGTTGCAGGTCGGGTAATGAAAGAATTGGATATCATCACAAGTGTTGCTTCAAATCATCGAACGCTTGTTGAAATTCCCCACACAATTTTTTCCTTACCACCACCCTTAGCTACTTGGCTAAGGGCCCATGCAATTTGGGAGAATACCAACACGAACCTGCAATACAAATTGGCAACGCCTAAGAATCTCTGAAGCTCAGTGAACGTGGTTGGGGCTAGCCATTCATGGATGACCTAGATCTTGGCTGGATCCACATGCACACCATGCTCATCAACAATGTAGCCTATGTACTGGACCTTTTCCATGTCGAAGGACCATTTTTCCAAGTTGGCATATATCTTGTGTTGTCGCAAAGTGTGCAGAACCTATTGAATATGATGCAAGCGTTCCACCCAAGTCTTGTTGTAAATGAGGATTTCATCCAAATACACCACTACAAAAGAATTGGTGAAAGGCCACAAGATATATTCCATCACCCTCATGAAAGTTGTTGGGGCATTTGTCAAACAAAAGGGCATGACCAACCATTCGAAAAGACCTTATTTTGACTTGAAGGAAATCTTCCATACATATGTCTGCTCTATTGGGACCTAATGGTATCTAGACTTCAGATCAATCTTACTGAAGTATTTGGCTCACTTGAGTTGATCAAGGAGATCGTCGATTCTAGGAATCGGGTACCGGTTCCTGACTGTGATTTTATTTAGGGCCAAGAAATCAATGTGGAGTCACCGGGTTCTATCTTTCTTGTACACAAGCACGATAGGGCTTCCACGAGGTGATGAGTTGGGTCATATGTGCCCCTTTTGGAGCAGTTCTTGGATCTGACGCTTGATCTCCTCATTTTCTAATAGAAAGAATTGATAGACTGGCCCATTGGGTAGTGGTGTGTCAGGGATCCGATCGATGGAATGCTTGACTTGACAGTGTAGATGTACCTGAGTAGGTGAGGAGAAGATGTCTTTGTATTCTTCCACAACCTTATCCACTTTCTTATGTTGCGTGGAGAATTCAGTCGTAGAGGCCATGTATGTGGTTGCAATTTTCCGCTCACTCTAAGAGAAAATCATTAAGAAGATAAACTTCTCGATATGAGAGATGACCTTCATGCATTGCTTGGCAGAGATCAAGGAAATGGCACTAGGCGAGACTACCTCGGGTATCCTGTAAAATTTCATGTCCAAACTAATATTAACAATGTGAGGCCTAGACTCATATACATCATGACATTTCGATAAATAAGGTTGGCCCAAAATAACATCACAAACTTCAAGGGGAGCAACATCACACAATACCTCATCTTTGAAGGGCTTGATGTTGTAGGACAAAAGGAATTATTGGCTAATGTGAAGATCGCTTCCTTGGCGGAGCCATCCGATGGTGTAGGGTTGTAGGTGCGGCATTGTCGGCAAGGCCAACCACTTGACAAGCTCTGTTGAGATGAGGTTATTCTATATACCACTATCAACGATGAAGTGCAATAGTGTTCCTTTCACCCACATATGTGAATGAAAGAGGCACTCACATTCCTCTGGCTCATCAGGTTCACTGGGCTGGCTCTTGGTGGTAGCAATGGTGACACCGGGTTCTACATCAATGATTTGTCTCCCCTTTTCTAGTTCTGACTCAGAATCAGAACCCGCATCTAATTCAGAGGCTTTCACCTCAGTCACCAATGAATTTTTTGAGTAGAAATCAGCAGTGTTATGTTAGGGGCTCTTATGGAAGTCGCACCACTTCCCGATATCTTTCTTCATCTTTACATTGTCCTTCTTTGTTTTCATCTTAGACTGGTTGTCCTAAGGTTGTCCATATTTGCTCTACCTTTTGTTCTGCAGGTTGGGGCTGCCCTTTCCCTACTTCTGTTGTGAGGGGTTCCCAGACCCAAATTTTTGTGTCTTTTGTTTAAGCTTCTGCTCGATTTTTACAGCATATCGATAGGTCGCACCCGAGGATGAGATGTCCAGAAACTCCATTTCTTCCTAGATGTATCTATGAAAACCACTATGGTACTTGAGAACCATATGTCACATAGAATCTTTGATACCCATCTTGGTGCACAAGGTATGGAAGATAGTTGTGAACCTTGGCACTGCTTGGTCCCTTTCATGTCACAGTGTGGTCCATTTTGTATACAGGTCATCATAACTTCGAACAAGGTAGTATTGTTCCTTACTAGCATCCCTAAAGGACTCCCAAGTGAGTGCGACTATAAATAATGAGGGTTCCTCTGTTGCCTTTTTCTTACAGAAAGTCTCCCACCAATATTTGACATGGGGAAAATCTTTGAGGAGCACAAAAGTAATATTTTCTCTATTCAAAAAGTTATGGATAGAAAAATACCCTTCTAGCAGATTCAACCATTTTTCTACAACATCTACGTCTATTTGACCTTCAAATATACGAATATCAAATTTGATATGTACATTGAAGGGGACAGCACCTTCGCTCGAGGAATATGCATCGCATGTTGGTAGTTGTCAAAGGATTCACGCAAAATTATCCATCATCGTGTTCCTTTGTTGCACGAGGGCTTCCTCGAGCAATAGTTTGAAAGGATCTCCTATCCTGTCATCTTTCTTTTCTCCCTCCATGGAAGGTCTCTTTGGCATGAGATAACTTTTTTCCTCAAGAGAAACAAGGTCGAGACCCAACTCTTTGTATCCTAACCTCGTCGGGGACATGCCCTATGAACGACAAGGAGCAGACTGCTCTGATACCATTAATCCAGATTTTATGGGAAGAACAAAATGAACACATATTATTATTATTATTAACACAGATACACAATGAACAATAACAGAGATACAATAAAATTGGCTTCTATTCAATAAAGAAATATGTTGAAACTGTAAAATGCAGACTGAAAACAAGCTTGCTAGAATGGTGGTGGCTTATCTCTGAGAAGAGATGTGACGGTTGTGCCCATTCGCAAGAAGATGAGTACAATGAGGCTCTGAAATCATGTTTACAATAAACATGAATGCCAAAACCCTAGGAGATGAATCGCCAAAAGTCATGTGGACCTTGTTGGGGTAAGTCGGTACATCAACTTCCTAGGGTCGTAACTTTTGCATACGAACTCCATTCTAGGCACACGATAGCTCGTTGGAAAGGTCTATCTGAGGACTACACATTATGTCATCAAATTTTGACTATGTTTATAGTTTGACTATGGTGATCCATAAAAACGTTTTTTAGGGCCTCAAAACGGCCCCAGAAGTTCAGGACTCGAAAAGTAGGAAAAAAGTACCAAGATGAGCTAGTTGGAATAGGTGGGTGACCACCGATATCCACCTGGATCAGTTAGGCCACCTTTATATGAGTGTATGCAGAAATTTATTGTGAGCTTAGATGGTTGTAGCAAAATTTTATAACAACAGTAAGAAATATCGTGATTTTTCTAGGGTTAGAGTTAGTATAGTCAGTAGAATGCTTGAGAGTTTTGAGAGAGAGGTTTTATCAATAAATTCACCACAACATTTGCTTTAAGGTTAGTGTCTTTCTAGGGTTATGGAGTCTCAAATACAACTAATATTGAAGGTTTATCTACTTCAAATCCAAGAGCTAGGATCTAAACCCTAAGGTGCAAGCACATTCAAGCCTTAGGCTTTAGATCTTGTGGAGAAGGACATCTAGGGTGCAAGCACATTTGGGCCCTAAAATTTGTTCCTCCCTTCTTGTAGATTAAAATAGGTCAAATATCAATTATCTAGGGATAAAATCCTAAAGTGCTATTACATCTCGAAATAAAAAAGATATACATGTAGAGTATCCATCTTCTAGAATTTGATAAGGCCTAATGACTGGAGATGAGGTCTTCAGAGATTGAGCAACAACTTCAAAATCTTCAAAACTTGGGTAGGAGTGTAATATGAGTGTACGACTTCACTACCCAAAGGTCTTTGACGACTCGTCGATCATGGAGTAGAGAATCTTGATGATCAGACTAAAGGCTTCATTGATTTCAAACAAAGACTTTATTGGACTTTGAGGATGGTTGGGCATGAGGGAAAGAGACAAACTGTAGAGGGGCCGACTTGGGCTTGGTAGTACTTCCCTTGGGCAATAGCACGACAAATGATGAGACTCGGGCAGCATGGCTAACATAAGTTCACGATGCAGAAGGCAACACAAACTCTCCATATGTTTGGAAGACTAACCAAATGGAGAAGGACATAGCTCTATGTAGCGAGAACAGCTTCCTAAGGTCGTATTAAATCCCAGAGCTTGACGAACAAACGGAAGGATGTGCTTTTTCTAAGGGAGACTCATTGTGCTGCCAAATGAAAAGAAAATACTTTTCCCTTCCTCTTTTTGGGGTATATTTGATTTTTTTGTCTTTTTCAATAATTTTGGAAAAAGAATAAAAGAATGCTACGTTAAAAAGGAGGAATCGAGTGTCGCAAACATACTAGTTCCAAGCGCATGGAACACAGGGATGCTCAGGGCAAAGGGACATATGCAAGAAAAGGATACTCGGGAAAAATCCTACAGGGGCCAAAGGTGTCAAGACGCAAAGGCAAAGTGCTACAGGGCTTGCGTATAAGGCATGCTTCAGATGGTTCAATTGAGAGCAACATGGAGCTGGAATTAGGCCAAAGACACGGGTATGCAAATGCGATTAAGAAGACATGCAATGGTAATTTCCTTCGATGTAAGTTTAATGAGCCGAGAGAAGGTAAGCTCGGCGGTTTTTCATATTTAGAGAGTCTGAAAAAACATAAAAGGAGACTCTGATGGGGTAACTCTTTCGGAGGTAGTCTAATAGGTTCGAAAAAAGGGGTAAACTAGCACCGACAAGACGTCTATTCAAAACCATTTTAATGAGTGTGATAAAGACAATATCACTCGGCGATTTTTTCATTTTTAAGGAGTCTGAAAAAAGATTAACTATGGACTCCGTCAAGAATGTTCTTCTGGACCATTTTAACAAGTGTGAAAGAATAAGGTCACTTGGCTATCTTTTCAATTTTAGGGAGTCTGAAAAAAGATTAACTATGGACTCTGTCAGGAATGTTCTTCTGGACCATTTTAATGAGTGTGAAATAATAAGGTCACTCGACGATCTTTTCAATTTTAGGGAGTCTGAAAAGAGCTTAACTATGGACTCTGTGGGGGTTCCTTTTTCGTAAATTTAGTTCCTCAGGCCCGAAAAAGGGTTAAAATTATACCTAAGAGTACTCTTCTAGAGATCTGAGGCCTCTAGAATATATCTTTGTTCGTACAGTTGACCGTCCAGACCGAAAAAGGGGTAAACTACCGTCGGATAGACGTGACTTCAAATTTCAGTTTAACGAGCGTGAAAGGCCATAAGATCGCTTGGCAATATTTTCATATTTAGAGGGTCTGAAAAGGGCTTAAAAGAAGACCCGTTGGGGGCTACAACTCATGTATGAAACTGGTTCAGGTAGAGCCCGCTGCTAGGCTTAGACCAAGAGTCTCTTCGATAGTCAACTTGGAAAGTCTCCCAAAAGGGAAGAAAACACAAACCACGGTGTAAGTCCTCCCTCGATATAGAAAACGTAGTCATGGCTTCAAGGATAGCCTCATCTGAAGGCAATTCAAAATCTGAGAAATCACGCAAACGAGGGTCGACAGTCCCAAAGGGTGAAGTAAACTGACCATACTCCATATGACGATGGAGGTTCTAGCCAAGGCTGGCAGAGTCTATCAGCGAAGAATCACAAGCACGAGGGCTTGAGGATCTACAAACAACGAGATCAGACTCAGAAGGATACCCAAGCCCACTTTGACTAAGAGGGGAAAACAAGGGCTCCCATGCCCTCATTGGATAAACCAATGGATCATTTGTTGAGACTAAGTCTCGGGAAGTCCAACATGATTTCACAGGTTCCTGCTCAAAAGCAATTGAACATCGAGGATAAGATGCCACATAATTAACCCGTGGTGGGGTAGACTCTACACGAATGCTAGGAACATATAAAGGGCTAGTCTGAAATAATGTTGAATTAGGATGGTGATTATCAGATGCCAGCTGGTTCATAGTGACAATGCTTCCATTGTAAGGGAAATGCATCACCCAGAAGAGCATAGACACCACAGCATTCATAGCATAAACATAGTCACGCCCGAGAAGCATATTGAAATCTAATGGGCCTTGCACCACTATAAAATCAACAAGGACAGTCTTCCCACCTAATGATATAGGTAACTGAGGAAGAACCCCCAAATATTCACTAGGACGTCTGTCAAAATCAAATAGCTCATGCGAAGAAGACACAAGATCGGGAGATCCCAAGACTTTCCAAACCGAGGAGGATAAAATACTTGTTGAGGCTCCTTCATCCACAATACATCGATAAATGTTTGTTGAATTAAATTCAACCCTTATTTGAAAAGGTGCGGCAGAAGGAAGACAAGGCTCAACAAGGTCATTCCAATCAAAGGAAACTATCCTAGGGCGTGGAGGGGGTGTGCTCGGAATGAGCGAAATGCCCCCTTGTTCTGAAAGTATTGAACCGGAAATGCTAAAAACATAGTCGGTAGACATGTCACTCCCCAAAAGAAGAGTGGGATCATCCAATGATTGCATTGACATGACCACTTTTGCAACGAATGGCTAAATAGGTTGTGAGACTACATGGTCTAAAGGCACCTCACCCCCCAAAAAAGGAGTGGAATCATTCGATGACTGCATCGGCATGACCACTTTCACAACCAATGGATGAATAGGCTGCAAGACTACATGGTCTAAAGGCACCTCACCCCCCAAAAGAGGAGTGGGATCAGCTGATGATTGCATCGGCATGACCACTTTCTCAACCAATGGTTGAATAAGCTGAGAGACTACAAGGTCTAAAGGAACCTCACCCCCCAAAAGAGGAGTGGGATCATCCGATGACTACATCGGCATGACCACTTTCACAACCAATGGCTGAATAGGCTGCGGGACTACAGGGTCTAAAGGTACCTCACCCCCCAAAAGAGGAGTGGGATCAGTCAATGACTGCATCAGCATGACCACTTTCGCAACCAAGGGATGAATAGGCTACAAGACTACATGGTCTAAAGGCACCTCACCCCCCTAAAGAGGAGTGGGATCAGCGGATGACTGCATCAACATGACCACTTTTACAACCAATGGCTGAATAGACTGCGAGGAAACCTCAAAAGACTCAGAATCAGAAGAGCTTGTAGACAGGGACCACAATCTTTGTACCTCTGGAATGTTAGGGAACAAATGAGTAAGGTGATCTCCCTTGCAAAGCTTACAAGGGAACTTAGGCCTACGTCCTATCCGTCTAGGTTTCTCAACAGAATTAATGCCCCCAGCATGACTAGCAGTGGTTAGTTGCACATCTCCAATATGACTTGCAGAGGTTAGTGATGGGTCGATAACATGACTTGCAGAGGCTACAGACCTATTACCAGTATGACTAGAAGTGACTGGAATTTTTCCCCCAGCATGACTTGCAAAGGGTGGGTGTGTGCCCCCAGCATAACTTGCAGAGGTTGGGTGCTGGTCTTCAACGTGACTTGCAGAGGTTGTCGACCTATCTCCAACATGACTCACAGAGGTTGGTGATTTCTTCTTCCTATTCTTCCTCTGTCTATTTCGTTCAGACTTCCGGTTACTAGTAACTGTACTTTCACCAGAGGTCAGAGAAGGAGGAGGAGAAGACTTTGCTGACGAAGAAACATCAACAAGGTGCCCATGACATAAAGTTCTTAACTAAGAAGCGTCAAGAACATTTGGGACATTTGGAATGGTACCCAACCAAACCGGTAATCCCACATTCAACCTAGGAATGTACAAAGTGGCCATCAAAGGGACACCAACGTTTCCGAAGAAAGAAAAAGCACAAGAATCCCCTTGCGAAGGGGTTCCTTGGTTGGTATCATCGGGCACTTTAGCCATGAATATCATATCCACAGGTTCTCCCTTTGCGGGATCGTTCAAGTCTATAAAATTCTCACACACTGACTCTGAAGAACCAGTGTTATCAAAACAACGCCTATAAAGAGGTGGCTCCATGTTTCTAAGCGGAAGACTAAAAAGTTCTCTCGACCGATGGAGTGGGTGGTCTACCACTCTAGGTCAGATACCCAAAGCCACAACTAACTAACTCACTATGGAAAAATTGGGAGCACAGAGCACACACTAAAAGTTCCTAAAGGCAAATCAAGAAAACGACTAACTAGTTGGAAGAACAGTTACACCAACCAACACTAGAGAAACTTACCGGTGCAAGTGCAACTCGAAAACGGAAGCACCCTCCTGGTATACTCTGCAAAGGGTGGCCCAATGTCTGTCCTAGGTACCGCGGTATACCCCCGCAGTCACCTGTGTATGTCACTAGAAAGATAGGCAACTAGGTTGCCAGCGCGCGAATAGTCACTAGGCGGGTACAGTCGACAATCGGGTAGACCACAATGAGAAAGGTATCAAGCCCGAAACCTACCAAGGGTATCAAAAGCAAGTGGTTCAGAAGACAACTGAGGACCTCGAACGGATTCGAGACCCGCAAAGCTCCGTGGCAAATGAAATCGACGGAATCCCAAGACAAACCCTCTATATGTGTTCTCCACTACGATTGGTCTGGCTTTAGAGGGGTTATCTCTACTACCTTTCCGCACGCGACCTCGTGTTTAGCCCCTGTGTTAGAGGGGGTTCCCAAATAATTTTCACAATACTAGACTTCTACACTCCTTAGCACAGACTTGTATGTTTGTTTTATAGCCTTGAAGAGTTTCCTCTCCAACCTAAATCAAGGCTCTAGCCTAATCTAGTTGATGGACCCTACAAACATAAAGTCTAGTAATTTTTAATTAGCGTTCTTTTTACTAGCTTGATTTACTCAAAAGGGTACAGTAGTGCAACTGATGGTGTTAAGACTCTTACAAAAAATGATGAAACTTATATGAACACTGGCAAAGAATGATTATATTTCTTTTCTTTTTTTATACGAAATTCTTTTAAAATTAGAAGAAAACACAACGCTATGCTAATTTCTTTTTCTTTTTCAAATAACAATCCAAAGAAAATGCCAAGAAAGAAAGAGATCTAACAAACTAGTTTTTTATATATATATTTTCTTCCAATCACAGCAGAAATAACAAAAGATTCTAAAAGAAACTGATGAATGCACGATTCATGGCTCCCCCCGCGGCCATGAGGGGGAATTTTTTTTTTAAATGCAACTCATTTTTCTTAAAATTTCAAGCTAAAATAAGTTTTAAAAGCTAAGAAACACAAGGAATCTTTCAATGAAAAAGAAAGCTATGCTGGAATCCAACCTAGGCTAAAACTGCTATGACAAAGACCAAGATTAAATCAAGGAAATCCTTGAGGGGTATAACTTTTGATAAGAAAGAGGATGACTGCCTCTCCTTAAACAAAAATTTCCTCAACAGGCACGCTATTGACAGTTCAACAGCCAGCATGTGCACGCGAGCTGTGTAAGGTCAGAGCATGTGTACACGCATGCAGACCTTATGCAGGCCACGTGTACCTCTGCAACTCTTCAAAAATGAAAACACAAGCAATCAAACACTGGCAGAGACTACTAGTACTGAGAACCAGAATCTCTTGAAGACTCAGAAACTTACTTTGACAAAAAAGAAAAACAATTCAAGGAAAATTTCATAGAACAAAACCAATATGAGGTGAAAGCTAAGCTATAGACTGCAAACAAAAAAGACTAGAATGAGTTCCAGAAAACCCCTAAGAAGGATTATTTCGGACAGGGGAGAGGATGACTGCCTCTCTAGAAGAAATTTTCTGGAATCATACACGCGACTGACACTTCCTCAGCTAGCATGTACATGCGGACTGTGGGAAGGTAGGGAATGGGTACACGCGTCCAGACCTTATACAGGTCATGTGTACCTCTGTGGTTCTATAAAAAAAATGTAGTCAAGCAAAGAAACAGAGATAACTGGTATGGAAGACCAGAATCTCTGTTAGCTCAGACTTTTGCAAAAACTTTAAAAACAAGGAATGAAACTAGTTCTTAAAAATACCCAAGAAAAAATATTCCCAGAAACCCTAGAGATCCCCAGTACAGTCGCCAATTCAGTTGTGGGTGGGAAATCCCTCCTACGGACTAGAACTAAGGTTTTTATTATGCATGCAGAAATGACCTAAAGATTCTTACTTTTTACCATCATCCCATGCCTAAACCCCCATTACTCATATGTAAATACAAGGCTCAAGAGATTAAGTTGACGTACCTTGTTTTTTGTGTTTTATGTCGATCCCTTTTCATGCTTGGTCATTCTTTGACTGCAACTCTCCTCCCAATGCTAACCTGCATTCACTAAAGACAAACAAAGAAATGCACATGCCTTTGATCTATGAACTAACGGGTTAGAGATTTAATCATCATACAATAAATATTCCAATAATGACAATCTCATATGGCGGGACGGGAAAAGCAATTATTTTATTAACTTCACAATGATACCTTACAATGATAAAGTCGATTACTGCTCCTCGATCCTGGTCCTGGGATCTTCTTCCACTGTCTTCCAACTGCTTTTCTCTATACTTCTCTTTGAAAAAGGATGGCTAAAGGTTGGGACAAAGGGAATGCTTAATCGAGTATAGTTTCTTTACTATGATTCTCCCCCTTTCAAATGGGACCCCTACTCCTTCTTTTATAAGTTAGAAGGAGCTAGGTATTTGGTCGAATGACTGGCCATGCATGGCCGAAATTTTTAGTTAACTTACCCGAAGTTGTGTGTTCCGTCAACAACTTTCCTTTTTTCATGCTTTTGTAGGTACATGTGGGATGTCTTGGGTTATCTAGCATGTAAACTCGTGCAGTAATGGAGCAGGGCACGTGGGCCTTTATAAAGGGGTTTTTAAGAAGAGTTGTTCAGTAGTGTTTTGGCAAAGAAGGAATCTGAGATGGCCTAATGCCAGGTAATCATGTCTGGTGCAAATTAGGGTTATAACATTAGATCCAGTAGTTGACATGGTGATCTCTTCAATAGGGTTGTTAGAGCCTGATCTCTTTACTCCTGTCGTAACCCTCGATATGGTGTCCTTTCAGAGTGTATTTCTTCCTTCCAGTGAAGACCTTTTGGAATCCATGACCAAGTTTTGTCCCTTGACATGGTGTCCTTCCGGAGCATTGTCCTCTTGGAATCCATGATCAAGAAGAGATTCAAGGATAGTTTTTGCGTCTCTGAGACAACCTCATTAAAAAATGAAACAAAGGTATATGAGCATGATTTTCTGATTTCAAGCTCGTTAAAAAATGAAACCAAACTTGAGCATAGTTTTCTAATTTCAAGCTCGTTAAAAAATGAAACCACTTACGAGGATAGTTTTTTCGTCTTTGTGGAAACCTCGTTACAAAATGAAACAAAGGTTACGAGCATAGTTCTTGTTTCTGTGTCAAACTCATTAAAAAAATGAAATAGTTTTCCCCCTCTCTATTTGAGTCAAGTCCTTCGTCTAGTATTTGAAGCTTCATTTCATTCTCCTTTGCAGTTGGATGAAATGAAGCTTGGGGGGCATCTGGACTTCATGCTGAAGTTGAGCCGCTAGCTTCTTAAGTTGGGGGCTAAGTACCAACCATGCGAATTTGTGGATAATGCGTTGGGAATTTCAAGCATAGTTTTCACTTTGGTTCAAGCTTGTGTAAAAATGAAACCACCTAACTCAAGCATAGTTTTCCGCTGGTTCAAGCTTGTGTAAAGATGAAACCAGATCCAAGCATAGTTTTGTTTAGTTTTAAGCTTGTGAAAAAATAAGATCTATCCCAAGCATAGTTTTGTTTTGTTTTAAAGCTTGTGTAAAAATGAAAACAATCCTGAGCTTAGTCTTTGTTCTTTCTCATGCTCGTAAATACATGAGAATAAGTTACTGAGCTTAGTCTTTGTTCTTTCTCATGCTCGTAAATCAATGAGAATATAACCGAGTATACTTTTATCACTTTTTCGGACTCATAAAGGTTATGCGAAAAAGGAACCCACTGGAGTCCCCTTTAAGCTCTTTTTAGACTCTCTAAACATGAAAAGATTGTCAAGCGACCTTGTTTTGTTCACGCTCGTAAAAGTATTTGAATAAAACGTTCAATGGGCGATAGTTTATCACTTTTTCGGTCCTATCTAACTATTTTATGAAAAAGGATCTGAGAGAGTTCTCTTTAAGTGTTTTTCAAACTCTATAAACATGAAAAACCCCCGAGTTTTCTTTCTTTGGACTCATAAAACAAACATTGAAAGGCCCATATGGGACCGAACCACTCCTTCCCAGGGTTCCTTAAACATACTCGAAAGGATGAGCTTACATTACAAGCATATGTTATCCTCCTCAAGTTTGCATAAAAATAAAGAGGTACTCGCTAGAAATGGTGGGGGGGAAAATTGGGAAAGAAATATGTCTAAACCTGTATTCCATGGAAGAGTTGCTTTTGAACATGACACCCTTTCACTCACCTTGTGTCTAGGTTGGAAAATCCACTTGTCTCTTGATCATACTCCTTTATAAGATTAAAAATTGATCTATGATCCCTGTTGTTGAGTTAGTATTTCCAAGACAGTTGTTGTGTCGTCAATATATTCAAAGAGAAGTTCAACCCTGAAAGCCTTCTATTATGTTGGCCATTTATGCAGTCCTTAATCCTTCTATTGCGTCGGCCATCCCTGAGTCAGTCCTAAATCATTTGTTACTCTGATCTACCTCAAATCTTTTTGCCAGTTTTGTGTCATTGATGGGGGATACATTAAGACCCTCCTGTGACAAGTCTTTTCCTGTCGACTTCAACTCATTATCCAGGAATTAGACTTAGAAACTAATTGGTACCTTGGAACTTGCATGCCTCAATGGTAGGTTTCCTCGCTTTCAACAGTGGGTTTTCATTATTGACCTCTAATCGGGAGATTTCGTTGAGTGTTCGACTTCAGCTCATTAATTCACATTCGTTGGATTGTACTAGTGTACCTTGGGAATCATTGACATTAATGGTGATTTCCCTTGCACTTGTTAACGATATACAATAATGATCGGTAATCAAGTGGTTTCTACCATGTTCGACTTCGACACATGTATTCGCATGGTTAGATTCGTACTATAGAGTGGTCGAGATGAAGACCCTGGATCTTTCCTGACAGATTCAGGTTTCATTGGAGTATATTCAGTTTGTACTGTTGCACAGATCCACATTGTATGCCTCGTGGCTATGTTCAAATTTGAGTCTTTAACACATAGATCCACAGTGTATTTTTGGTGGCTATGTTCAGATTTGAGTCATATTGGCATGGATCCATAGTGTATGTTTGGTGGCC
>JZKD02S2131299.1:264115-275593 GCA_000966675.3 Picea glauca | reverse complement strand
TTCTACTTTCATTTAATATGATACAGTGGCATGTCCCTTTCCCATAAAATCACTCTTATTTTATTACATGACTCCTTGATCACATGTTTAAGTCTTCATTGAATGTATTATTGTTGCTTTCACGTCGGTCGATTTGTGTCATTGTAGATCTGATATCACAAGGTTACCAAAGTGAAGTAGGGACAACAAAGACATAAGGAAGTGATATCTAAAGGTACATCACTTATTCCTTCTTCAATGACAAATTCAATGATTGTAACTTAGGGGAAGTGTCATGTCATGTCCTCTTTTTTTCTAGATCTAGGTGGATCTAGGGAGATCTGTTAATGTCTGCATATACCGATTTATCCAATAACACACCTCAGCATGACTGTGATCAAGAGTCACACCTCTCAGCAGGGCAGTTGAGAGTCAATGAGGATGTTGGTGGTCTAGCGGAGGAGCGTCAGTTGATGGATGAGAATGAGGAGTACCCAGAGTCACTGTTGAGTACGTAGTGTTATGATCTGGAGGCACGGGATCTACCCTCCATGAGGATCTTTGATGCAGTTGAGCACTCATCGACGCATGGGGACCCCGAAGCCAGGGGCAATTTTGAGGACACGTCCATTTGTGTTCTAAGAGTGGTTGACCTTAAGGTAGAGGTTGATCCAGTAGTATGCCCAGGATCTACAATGAAAAATGAGTATATGGAAGATGACATGAGTAGGCCAGACCATACAGTGGTGAGTGATAGCTCATAGAGACATGCCAAGATATATGGTGGGATTCACAGGGGTATATTGCCTTCCAGGGAGGATACACACTTAGGGGAGCATGTAGATGCCTCTCCTTTGCAACAGCCCCTGTTTATGAGAGATCACCTTCACAGTATCATTAGTTGCATGGGAGATGAGGGATGGAGGTTGGTTGACCAGAAATTGGAGGAGTTACTTCTAGTTGTACTAGATGGTTGGGATTCGATGATGACCACGGGAGAGTATTTATCATGGATACCAATGCACGAGATTCTGGTTGAATCCTTGGGATTGACCAAAGCATGTGATATCTTCCTGTCCTATAGTCAGTTGTAGATGTTTCTATTAGCCTTTCCTGACACCTTTATCATAAACAGCAGCATGAGGAGGGATAGGCAGTGGCTGAGGACATGGGCAATAGCTAGGCCGAGACCACCTGACATGAGTATTTTTACGGCATCCAGTCGGATAGAGGTGGATCGTCATAGGCATCCATGTGAGACTTGGTCTATGATGTTGAGCATCATAGGCCAGAAGATAGCAGATGAGAACAAAGTACTTCTGAAAGTGATCAGTCCCACATAGGAGCAGTTAGAGGAGATTGGAAGTGATAAAATTCCAATTTTTCCATGGGATCTAGAAGTTCATTTGGCTAGCAGGATGTTTCACTATAGGGTGACCCAGGTTGTGCCAGAGAGCCACATACTCCACCATGGGTTGGTTTGGAGTGGGCCTGCAGGGACTTGTGGAGCGAGGCATCTTTTCAGTCTTGATCATCATGATCGGATATGGAGGTGGTTGGGTAGGTACTACTTTAACAGAGATATTTTTACAGGTACAGTTTCTGGACAACAGGTCCAAGTGCCACAGTTATTTCATCTTGAGGATCCAGGAGTGAAGGATCCAGTATATAGACAGGGAGCAGTCAGAGTAGTGCAGTGCCATCATGGTGATATTCGACAAATATTAGCATGGGACCCATGGATTGCAGGGTTGAGAAATCCACTGACTAACAAGGGCGAGTGGACCTTTGCAGAGGAAATTTGTTTCTACTTTCTATTGAGCTTCATTATCGACGAGGGCACATCACCTGACGGTGTCTCATGGAGGTCTTACAGTATCTCATTCTGGTATCAGCATGTGTAGTTGATGGAGGCCATGTTGATATTGGTAGTGTCTTGGAGGATGGACTCATTCCAGGATGAGGCCATGTGTCATGTGCAGGAGATTCACGAAGTTTATATATTTTAGGACTATGCTTCATCAGTTATTGCAGTTCATTTCTTGATATGGGACCCAGGGGGTGGAGTGTATGATATTTCATCTCTGGAGAGGACCTACTATGTGTCCCACAGGTGGAAATGGGACCCCGGTATTGTATCTGGATGGGTTCAGTTATTTCTTGAGGACAAGCAATTTTCTAGCAAGGAGGACTCTAATATCCCCACTTTGGGACATTAGGGTATTACACAGTGTTATGATGACCAGGGTAGCCAGTTGGAGATTATATCAAGTACATGAGCTATTGAGGGATATTTTTGGGTCCAGCTTGCATCGCTCATCTATTTCATCATTATGATCCATTCTGCACAGGTTGGTGTTGGTTTCATTGCATTCCGACGATTTCCATGATTTTAAGTATTTTGAGCTATAGGTTAACTAAATTAACTGAAGAGGTCATTTTGGGCACAATACTTGGAGGAACCTTTTAGTGTAATATCTCATTGGAATCGGGAGGAACAACACTACAAGATAGAATGATGAGAAGTGACTTTCAGTGGCCAGAGAAGCCACAAGGAGAGATAAGGCGATTTTCAGAGGTAAAAAGGTTAATTAATTAATTAAAGTGATTTAATTAATTCATTAAATATTAATAAAGTAAAAGTCACTTTAGAGGGATAAGGTGAGCAGGAAGTATAAAGAAGAGGCAATGGCCTCTATTCTATTGATTCATTCATGTATGTTTATCTTTTGGATTTTTGGCTTCTAGCTAGAGGGCCCATCTCTTGGGGGTTTTGAGGGTTTTGACTTAACAAACCCTAGAGGATGATTTGGTGGTGAAAGATTCCACCTAGCTTGTCCCAAGCTTGGTCTCGGAGATGCAATACTCTCCCATACCATTCTGGTTCCAGATCTACTCAGTTGTGGGAGGATTTTACATCACTTGCAGGTCCAGAGAGAGAGAGGGTGCACCAGTTGGGGTTTCCAACAAGAGGGGCGCACCATCCATTGAGGGAGGATTCGATCTAGATGAGGAGAAGATATTTTGGGAATTCAAGGTCTCGGTTTCCTTTACAGGTGTCATAGCATGATACTTGGTGGATCCCAGAGGTAGTTTGGTGGTGGATTCATTTGTATTGAGAGTGGGACGATTTCCCAAGAGGAGGGCACACCACACTTTGGAGGGTGAATAGATCCATGGGTCTAGCAAGTATTTTTCCTAGTTGAGCACTTGGGTTTTCATTTCCATGCCCCGATCTATCATTCTAGTGGATTGGTGGAGCTATTGGAGGTCTCTAGGAGAGAGGTCGAATTATGTAGGGTTTCAGGCATCCAAGGGGGTGCACAATTACTTGGAGGAGAGTCAGATCCATAGGGTTTGAGAGGGATCTTGGAGATTTGAGAACCTAGGTTGTTCTTGCAGTTGCCTGATCTATCTTTTGGCATATATACCGTGGTGATTGGACATCTTTGGCAGCAGGGCCGAATTGTTGAGGTCATCAGGGTTCCAGCAGGGCGTGGCCCCTTCCAGCTTGGGTGTTTAGCATTTCTTACGGCCCAGATCTACTTTTGTATTAGTCTTCACTGAGTATTCAGCCTTTGGAGGCTTGTGGTCTTCTATTGGAGCATTTTTTAGCAACTTCTATTATTTGGAGCCATCTGTTGAGTTTTCCAGATCGGCATCTTCATTGTAGTAGGTTCCTCTATTTATGAATCAAATCAGATCTGAGATGTTTTGGCTTGTCTATCATATTTTTGATCTTGTGTATGGTTGAGGTATGTTCCATGATTGTATCTTCTTGTTTATTTCTACAACACACATATAATTCATCAACTAAAACCCTAAGGCCGAAATCGAGAGGCCATCCTGCAAGTAAACACATGCAAACAAGTAAACCAACAAAGTGTTTGACGAAATGCCACAACCAGTAAAAGTTTTAAAAGACACCCAACATCATGATGTTCCTTTCATATTGGCTTGGGAACATTATAGAGCATATATGAAAGATTAGGATTCAACAATGCAATTTTAACAACACGATTAATAAACTACAATTTTACAGGAATTTAAAAAGGTAAAATTGTAAAGTGAAATTTAAATATCCTTGGTTTCTCGATTCATTCATACTGCTAAAAAGGAAATGTACTTACAAATTTGTATTTAAATACTATATTATTAAGTCCACATTTCCTTTCCCTAAGATTAGAGTGGAAATTAGTCCTTTATGAGCTTTAAAGGAAGAGAAAGAGAAGTTTTTTAGGTTTAAAATTTAAATTTGAAGAAAAACATACATTTTCAAGACAGCAAGAGAGAAAAATCATGAAACAATATAGGTGATGAAAACAATACATGATCATTGACAAGTAGAATCATGGTATTACCTTTGAATATCACGATACTTATTTTAGCATCTTTTGCAATACTTAGAACACCACAACTTCAATGTAAGCATGAAAAATTCATTTTTTACCATGAAAATCCATGTAAACATGAATATTTCATTTACTACCATCAAAATCCTATGTGATCCTATTGTAGAAGGGTGGATAATCAAGAATTTATTATGAATGCAAAGCACCATGTGCACTCAAACATGTTTAATACTATTGATAATCATTGGGAAGTCTTAAATTACCAGCAGATAGGGAGACTCTAAAAAGGCCAGGTATGGACAGTACACATTAGCAATGCCTTTCTTGGAGGTAGGGCTGGAAGGTATCATTGGGCCTTGTCGACACACTCATATTTCAACCTAAAGGAGTTTACCTTCACCAAAATGCCACATTATCTTCCATTACACTAGCCATTAAAAAATGCCATATCCTTGCTTCATTTCTACCACCAATATCAGAAATCGCCACAATCCAAGGGGTAAGGTTTTTCAACACAGAGATAGACATATTGTTGCATTCCCATGCAAGCCAAATATCACTAAGACCACATCGATAAAGAATCTTTCAAAATAATTGTAAACAAAGTTGAAAGAATAGGAAAGATATTTAGTCTATTTCAAAATCATAGTATCTAAATGTCAGTGCCTGCAAACTAAAATATAAGAAGATAAAAGAATACATAGGGGAGGAGATACTGTATGGAGGAATGAAGAAAAAAATCCAGTATATAACTGGGGCAAAGAAATGCTTAAAACCATTTTGACTTTAAGATATGATTGAAAAGTTACCGGACCTGATTAGTCTCAAGGGTGCCAAAGCAGTGAAATTGTCAAAAAGATTGTAACTAAGATCAATTAAGAAAGAAGTTTCATAGCTTCTATTCCATCTATTGATTGGAGCCTGTTATGACTGATATGTATTTTATGCATCCATAGAACCTAATCTGGGCAGCCAATTCTAGATAGTGATAGGCTATTTGATCATAACCATCTATTTTGTTTTCTATGTGAGATAAATCTTGTGCATTTGAAATCCCAACAATGTTCATGTAGCTTTTCTATATCTGTGATGACAATCACATACTAACAATGTTCATGTATATTTTCTATATATGTGATGACAATCACATACTACATTAGAGTCTTTTCGTAATCAGTCAACAACTTCCCCACATATTTCTATCGGGTCTCCTATCACCATTTGCACCATTCACTCTATAATTACCCTGGTAAGTAACTACACAAGTAAGACTTGGACGACCAGATGATTCATTTCTCCACAACCCGTCTAAGAGGCTGAAGTCCATACGATACTCACATACCACCCTACAAGTAGATTTGATAGTCTCTCTACTTTTGTGTTCAAGTGTAGGACATATAAGGGTTTGGGGATAAGCCTTTTTTAACATTTTCCAAGACATCCACATACTCCGATCAATCCTATCCACATACTCCCATCAATCCTATGCACCACAAGTATTCCATAATGCCATAAGATGTATCACTATTCTTTAATGCAAGGAAATAGGTGGCACATACATAAACTTCAAATATCACCATTGCATATTGAGAATAGGAGACAAATATAGACACATCAAAAAATGCATACAGAATTTGTATCCCATTTCCTTAGAGCATATAATTGGAATTTCATCAAGGCACTCCATGTTCTCACCTCTTTTCATTTCAATTGGATGCCAAGATTGGCCATGTGGTTTGTTGTTGAGTCTCCCTCTCTAAATATGTGTTTTATATCTAATTGGGAAAAACTATTTATTACCTGGCATGAATCGATTATGAGATTTTCAGTTGTCCATCCTCGGCCTTCTCTTTTTCAATTGCATCTATTATCACTCTTAAGTTGCTCGAGACCACAACATTATTGGTCTCCTTAAGTGATGCAGCCCCCCTACTCCCCCGTAGGGATACATGACCTCTCGGTCAAGGATCTTCGATTTCCTAAGTCAAATGACTCTTTAGGACCTTGACAGTCCCTCGTATTAATCAAACACAGGTCCTTTCAGCCTTCTGGTGCGGTCTTATGATACCCGTGACCTTCCCTTTCGTGCTCCTGCAAAATCTCAGAGTATTGGGCACTAGCTACTTTTGGATAAGCCCCTCCTTGATGTGACCTTTGTGATGACCTTTCGTGACCAAGCAATTGCAGCATGGCCAAAGGTGGTTTGAAATCAAACTACTTTTCGGCCCACAATTCTCCTCGAGCCTCCACGTGTCCTCTTGCTAAAACCATGGTCTCGATTGTGGCCCACCCTCAACGTTTTAACGTCCATGCAACTCTTGTCCCCACAATGATATGGGACCATCGATCTCCCGATCTTGACGGTACTGTCTGAACTGAATATTCAGATATGCCCTTTCCAAATCCACGGACCAAATCTGCTCCTCCTAAATCAACGGATATGATCTATTCGCGATTCCAGACTTCGGGGTTTTGAAATCTCAAACCCTACTTTCTTTCATACTTTAGACTTCCAGAGTTGACGATCTGCAGACACCTGTCTTGTTAAATCAACAGTCCTGGTTCTACTTTGGGTGTTTGACCTTTCAACTCAGAACAACGATCCTGTGACCCTCTTCTCGATCGACGGTCGAGATCTCCTTCGAGTCTTCAGACTTCTGATATCTCAAATCTCAAACTTCACCCTTTTTCCCAATGGCTTTTATCTAAAGACTATAATCCACTGACGCGTGTCCTCCTCAGATCAACGGTTGCAATCTCTTCTCATCTCCGGACTTCTCAACTCTCAACTTTTCTCTGCTCTCGAAGTATGTGTAATTATTCCACGTGTCCACTTGATCTGACAGTCGAGGACTACTTTGGGTCTTTACCTAGAGTTCTCATATTTACGCCAAGTTTCCCTTGATCTGACGATCAAGAATTACTTCGGGTCTTTACCTGGAGCTCACAAATCTATGCCACATCTCCCTTGATCTGACGATCAAGAGTTACTTTAGGTCTTTACCCAGAGCTCACAGATCTACACCACGTCTCTTCTGTGTTGCGATGGCTCAGATTCACTTCGGGTGATCCGATGCCTGAGAGTTACTTCGGACGATTTGATGGCTCAGATCTGCTTCAGCTGATCGAATGGTTGAGATTTACTTTGGATTTTTGGCTCTTTGGGATTCAAAAATCTCAATTCTCAAACTTTCCTCCTCTTGAATTCATAGTATCTGACGACTCAGATTCACCTTGGCGATCCAACACTCGAGATTTACTTCGGGTGATCTGACGGCTCATATTTGCTTTGGCTAATCGGATGATTGAGATATACTTCGGATTTTCGGCTCTTCGGGCTTCGGAAATATCATATCTCAAACCTTGGTGAGTTCTCTCTCCTGTGTGTGCGAAGTGCTAAGGCTCGTGCACCTTGCTCCAATTAGACATTTGTTGATCTCTTTCACTGTGATCCAATGGCCACTCTTGCTCCTCCTCCTAAGCTTTTGATCTCTTCTAACTTAGAAGATTAATCGGTATTCAAAGGTTTCGACCTTTGCTCCTCCTATGAATCTGGATCTTGGATCTCGTCAACACTTATGAAAAGTGTTTTCTCTTTTGATCTTAATCCTTAAAGGATTTTTGATTTCCCATGCACTCCTTGCATTCGGGGATTTCGATAACTCAGTTCCGAAGGATTTCTTAAAAATAAATTCTTCTCTCCCTCCTGGCGTTCCTCTGTTCTGGTTCTTCAACGCTTGGTCACTTCTTGACGCTATGCAGTCCTTGCACCTGGTCTAAGTTTCCTCTGCCCTCTCTGAACTCCTCTGAGTCAATCTGAGACTCAGTCAACGCACTCCTTGCATTCAAGATGCACACCTTGCATATGAGTTTCAGAAGAGAAACAATTGAAACTTATCCATTTTCGTCACGAACTCATACAATCATCTTCTCGAACAATCATACATGAACGAAATGAAATAAAAAACATAAACAGAATGCAACATTCATTCAATCACACATTAAAATGAACACAGTCCAAGATTTGGGACAATTATGTCTGTTCTATTCATTCATGAAACAAATTACATAATATTTCTTCTGCTCTACTATGTTCTGTTGATCTTTATCTCTATTCTCTATGATCTATTTTATTCTATTACAATACAACAATAAAACTATCTAAGGACTGCCTCCACGAGTTCTCTCGTCCTGTCTGCAACCTATCCTATCAAACTCTTAGAGGTTACCTACTTTGTCCCATTACAATAACTACCATTTATTGCCAGATAAGAGTCAACACTCCATATCTGCAACCCCTTACTATTGTATAAGACTTTACAAACAAGTTACATTTTAAAATGTTGTTTACAAAATCTCTCAACAACTGATTTATCTTTGAAATTAAGGCTAAGATGTCACGTCCCTGCCTCCATGCTTGCGTCTTTGACTTTGAAGGCAATGCTCCTGCATCATACTCCTCTGGTTAAAATTTTCATGGACTCATATCCATGAGCTCCTACACTGTTTTTCCATGCTTCAAAATATCAGGTTCTGTGAACCAACTTGCATCTTCCATTTAATGATCTTTCCACTTCACTAAGTATTCAAGATATGTCTTCCTTCTGGTCTTCTTTCTAGCTCTCTGTTCAATGATTTTCTCCATCTGAGGTTTTTCTACTGTGGGAAATTGTTCTTCCCACTGAAATTTTTTATGATCATCTGATTCTCCTGCTTCATCTCTCCTGTAAGGATACAGGTCTGCAACATTGAATATCGGTGATATCCCAACATTGTCTGGCAACTCAATTTCATAAGCATTGGCTGCGAATTTTCTGAGAATCCTGCATGGTCCTATCTTTTTCATATTCAACTTGTTATATGTTCCCCTTGGAAACCTCTCTTTTCTCAAATGAGTTAAAACTTCATCTCCAACTTCAAATTGAACTTCTCTCCTCTTATGGTCAACTCTGTTCTTGTATTTCTGGTTGCTATCCTGTAGTTGTTCTCTGACTCTGTCATGGAGTTTCTGCATTTCTGTTGAAAAATCCTCTGCTCCGGCACTTCTGAACTCATCTTGATTCAGATCTCTCAACTCTGTAATCCCTCTTGGATGTATACCATACACAATTTCAAATGGACTTTTCCCTGTGCTCCTGTTCACTGAATTGTTGAATGCAAATTCTACTTGTGCCAGAATCTGATCCCATTGACGACCTTGCTCAGTGACTAAACTTCTTAACAAGTTTCCCAGACTCATGTTTACTACTTCAATCTGTCCATCTGTCTGAGGGTGATATGTTGAACTAAAGGACAAGTTTTTCCCCAGCCTCTTCCATAGAGTCCTCCAAAAGTGTCTTACAAATTTGGTGTCCATGTTTGAGACTATGCTCCTCAGCAATCCATGTAGTCTCACTACTTATCTGAAAAACAAATTGGCTATGTGAGTAGCATCGTTTGTTTTCTGGCATGGTATGAAATGTGCCATTTTTGAAAATCTGTCTACCATAACAAATATGGAATCGCTCCGTTTTTTAGTTCTAGGCAATCCCAAAACAAAATCCATATTGATTGCATCCCACGGCCTTTCTGGAATTGGTAATGGCTGATACAAACCAGTGTTTTGTTGTCTTCCTTTTGCATATTGACAAAATCTGCATTTGTTCACAAACCTTTTCACATATGCCCTCATGCTCGGCCAATAATATGAATTCTTTGGTTGTGTAAATGTCTTATCATGACCAAAATGTCCAACTAAACCTCCATTGTGTTTCTCTTTCAGCAGGTTGAATCTCATTGAGCATCTTGGTATGCATAATTGGAAACCTTTGAATAATAATCCCTCCTGGATCAAATATTCAGTCCATGGGATTCTATCTCCCAACAAAGGATTCTTGCATGCTTCATAAGCTTCCTTAAAATCTACATCCTCTCTATACATCTCCTTGAGGTGTTCAAACCCTAAGGTCTCCACTTGGAATTCATGTACAATTAAACTCCTCCTGCTCAAAGCATCTGCAACTTTGTTAGAAGTTACAGCAATATGTTTAATAAAAAAAGTAAAAATTTGCATAAATTCTACCCATTTAGCATGTTTCTAATTCAGCTTTTTTGCCTAGTAATAAACTGCAAATCTTGGTTATCACTATACAAGACAAATTCTTTAGGAATTAGATAGTGCCTCCACTTCTTGAAAGCTTGAATCACTACATAAAATTCTTTGTCTTGTGTGGAATACTTCTTCTTGGTGTCATTCAGCTTCTCACTGAAATAAGCAACTGGCCTATTATCCTGACTCAAGACTGCTCCAATAGCTAATCCACTTGCATTACATCTCTCTTGAAATGTTTTTCCAAAATATGGTAAGACCAGAATTGGTTGTTCTATGATTTTCTCCTTCAACACTTTAAAACTTTTTTCAGCTTCCTCTATCCAACTAAAGGACTTGTGTTTCTTCTTCACAGTGTCCAGCATGGATGCACATATACCACTGAAATTTCTGATAAACTTTCTATAAAATCTTGCTAACCCATGAAAACTTCTTACCTCAAATAACATAGTTACCAACTTAACAAAAACTCTACAAAGATCTCGTTTTTGGGGGGGTCCAATTTTTTACCCCGTTTTTAAAAATGGTGCTACCGGTAGCACCCCTCTCCCTTTTTAGGTGGTTTTTCGATATTTTAAAATTTTCAATCAACAATGTTTACACTTTTTTTTTAAATGCTTATTTTTCATCTCTTTCATTTTTTTCAATTTTTTTATTTTTTATTCAATGGTGTTTTTATTCATTTTTCCATGCTTTTTTCAATCTTAAAAATATTTTTTACCATTTACTTTTTTGAAGTTACGATTTTTCATATAATTGTGTCTTCTTAATTAATTTATTGTTCCATACTTTTTAAATATAGTAGAAAACATCAATCTTAACACATTGTTTATCTTTACTTCAATACATGGAAAACAATTGTAGTTAAATAACACTATTTTTTAATATTTAACAAAAAAATATAATTCAATTTTTTTTATATAAATTAAAAACTAAGAAAATAAAGAAAAATTAAAAAACTAAAATTAAAAAAACAAATTTAGATAATAAAAAAGATCAAAGAGAAACTTAAAAAACTAAAGAGGAAAAAACAAAACAAATATATAAACTAAGCTAAAT
>JZKD02S2131299.1:220448-240096 GCA_000966675.3 Picea glauca | reverse complement strand
AAAATAACATATCTTGAGCATATGAGTTTTGTTTTGGATTCCGTATAGTGTTGAACAAAGCTGAGACATAGGGATATTTAGTGAGAAGATAGACATAAGTGTTTTCCTTCCTTTAATATATTTTGTTTCAATGAGGAACCATCTTTGTTAGCATTTTATTATGAAGAACAAGAGAATTGAAGCTAATTGGAAACTTGTTGGGTCTTCACGATCAATGGTTGAAGATTATTTAGAACTTTTCAAGTTTGAAGGAATTTTTTTTCAGTCTCTATTGATGTGTGAAAACAAATCAACATCTGGCTCCAATTGTGGGACAATAACCCCTTGTGAGTTGCTGAGAATCCATAATCCTGGTTCAACTTCCTTCTCTATTGGGTTATGGAGTCATCTTCAAAGATTATCTCCATCTAGCAACTACTTTATTATGCAAAACGTGGACTTATACAATAAATTATGTACATACACGATCTACCTACCCTAACCTATTTAGAGGAAAGGGACACTTTTCAAGTGTAAGTATATTTCCAATGGAGCCATTCAAACATCCAACTGATCCATGGAATAAAATATAGAGTTGGGGAACATATTAGGGCTTCTATCAAAGAGTCAAGAGCATGTCCAAAGTGTACTGAATAAAAACTGAGCCGGATGTGCTCAAAATCTAATTGCATTTCTTGACCAACAATGCTTTGGAACCATGATTCAATAAAATCAACTCCTGATTGCTCAGGAGTGTTGCAATCTTTATTTGGATGAGAAGTTTTCAATTTGAAAATATTTTCATCTTTCTCCTTATCCCCAACCACATCCAAGATTCTTGATTCACTGACAATGTCTTGAAAGCATTCTTCCTTCATGAAATGGAAATATTGCACATCATTGTTCTCAAGATTAATTTCTTCCTCCAATTCTTCTTGCTGCAAATGTTCTTGTGACTTTTCATCATTAAGATGTGGCCATTGCAAATCTGTTGCAACATTTTCCACACGAGCTTGTTGTCTGAAATATTATTGTACATTTGGTGGAGACTCCTCAATTTCATTATAAAACTTACCGCCCAAAAGATCTTCATATGGAGTATATAAGAAACTTAAATCTTGCACTTGAAAATTGAATTTCTCATTTTCAGTTTCAACAATATGACTTGATTCAAAAACAAATTCCAATATTTGATTATATTTTTCTTCCAAATCACTCTCTTCATTGTCTTGTGTTAGTATGGGAGAGGGTGGGTGGGAAAAAACATTGAAAACACCAGAAAGGGCATATGGGTGCATTATTGGGAGAAAATTTTCAACAACTGAAGTTTCCAACACATCCCAACTGGTAATGGTCCAACACATCCCAACTGGTAATGGTCCCAGGAAACAATGAAAAGAACCATTCACAAGCATTCCCATGTAGAGTTTGTGCAAATAATTGACATGTAACAATATCTTCATAGATATTGAAAACATCACATGTGATTTTGAATTTTAACAAATTTTGCTTTGCATCCTTTGAAGTGTTCCCAAAGAATATGGGAAATTTTTTAATAGAAATGTCCGGCATTTGAAAATCCAATTCTTGTAGATTTAAAGGGGTTCTATGCAACCACCTCCTTTTGTGGGCACCTATTACTTTTAATGTGTCTTGTAAATCCATTGATGGGCTTGGTGGAGAAGGAAAATGATCATCACAACATGAAATAAATTCTTTGGTGGAGCCACCATGGTGATTTTCTTGAGATTCTTGAATCTTTCCAATGGAGTTGCAAGGGAATTTAAGAATTATTTCAATGGAGAGTTCATCCTCGCTAATATTTGATGGTTCTTGGCTCTTCAAATATTTTGGTATTTGAATTGTATCCAAATATCCAAGAACATTATCTTTGAGGTCATTCAAATAACTATCAATAAGCTTTTTATAAAGCCCGTGCATCTATAACAAGTAACAATCTTCTTGAAAATTCTTTTTGAAACTTTGAAACATGGAGACTCTGGTTACTCAATCAAATTTGAAACAAAGCCTCATATACCATGAAATAAATTGTCCCCAATGGAGTCACCAAAAATGTTGATCTAAAAGAGTATTTTACAGTATTTAAGATAACATCGTGAGGATAAAATCCCCCTGCATTTTTAAAGAGGTCTTACTCCTTTTGTTATATTCTAAAAGATGTAGCTTGATCTTCTTGGATTGGATAGTCAAATGGGAGAATACTAAACAATAAACTCATAATTATTTATTTCTTTAGTTTTTATATAAAAAGGTTCTTGATAACCAAATTTCTCCTTAAGTGCAACATTTTCTTGGAAGTGGACCAAGCAACTTCTTAAACAGAAAAATATAAAGAATGGATTCAATATAAAAATGAATATATGCTCAGCTTCATTATAACATGCCTCTGAAACACGTTCAAGCAGAAGATACATCCATGTTTCCTCACAAGAAAAAAAGTGAAATGGGGTTGATCACTTCAGAGAACTTTAAATGATTTTGCATTTAAAATTGAAAAAAATATGATGAGTACACTCCAAAATTGTCATACTCATAAATATCAAAGTCCGAAAAATCATTAAATTTATGCCTCGAAATAATTCTCTCAGGATTTCATTACAGTTCAAAGATATTTCATATTACATAATGTTTCAATGAACTGATTGACTAATGTTCATAAATAAATCCTGCCAAATGCAAGAACTAAACCTCCATGAATCTATTAGATAACCTTGGATTACATTATAAGTCATATATATGGTTGTAAAAATACTCCCATTGATATTTTAGGAAGAGACCTCTAAGAATAAAAGAAAAACACTCAAAAACTCGGCCTTATGCTCAGTCTCAGACATACAAACACAAAGCCTTGGGATAATTTGTGTAGTAGAAGAAGTAAGAAAATGGAGATCTGTATTTGTAGATGAGAAATTCGGCTGCGTACTAAAGGATGAACAATGTTGTTTTTATGATCTCACCTCTCTTGATGATATGATCTTCTAACCCCTTTTTTTGATGGTGTTCTCTCCCTTTTAAATCTGCTTCCAATTCTTCTCGAAGTATTTAGGGTTTCTATTCTTCGAGAAGTTTCCATGTGTATATTATTTTTGGAATTAATGCTTTATTAATTTTTCATTAATGAAATTATGTCATTGGAATTCATGCCTCCAAGTAGGACCCACTTTATCCATTTATAAAAGACATTTAATAAATTTTCAATTCCAAAACTTGAAGTTGTCTGTCTGAAAAAAGGCGGAACGCCTTTTAATTTTATAAGCATGATAATTAACTTCTCAGCCATGAAAAAACATTCTATAGATAATATCCATCATTAAATATTTTTAACGAGTCTTCTTGAGAAAAAATTGGAGGTCTGGATCTCAACTTATAGCCTTGGGAAATCGAGGTTCCAACCAAATTTCTCAGCAAGTCATGAAAAGTGAGTTCACTGATATTTTGATTTTTGGAACAATTATGGTCAATTTCATCCATTGAAACTTGTCCCATTGTCTTCCTTATAAAATTACCTTTCCAATGAGGTATCACTTTCCCAAAAAAAGTATTTAGATCATGGGTTATAAGCTCTGGAAGATCGTTGTTCAACAACCGTCGATCTGGTTCATGGATCAATCTTAGCCTTTGATTTAATTCCTCTCTCTTTAGTCCCACATGCATTGTGGTGGTGGATAATTTAGTGCTTATAATGTATAATCCTTCGTTACATTCATGTATGAAATAGAAGGACTTATGGAAGCTTTAGTGTGTCTCTCGTACCTTAGAAAAATTAATGTCTTGACAATCTTTTGGTCACCTAGTCATCGCCTAGTCATCACTTAGTCACTGCCCAGTCAACCTGTGAATTTATGACATGTCACATACAATCACCACCCAGTCACCTATCGTGTGTAACCTGTGGGTAGGTCCATGTCATTGCCACATGTTATTAAGGGGTGGGTCCACCTCACTACCACATCTCCCAATATGGTAGGTCCAAGAAAAAGGGGAATAAACTTAGGATATGAAATAATATTAACAAATTAAAATGAAGGGTTCATGGAGTTACGTGAAAAAAGGCGAATAGTGAATGCTGAATTGCAGTCTGAAAACATGGGAAAAAGGTAAATGGGATAGTCCCACATTCACATTTCAAGAAAGTGACTAAGTATTAAAGGGTAAAAAGTGCGGTAAAAAGTGCATTCTAGAGGATGCGGAGCTAAGAGGGAGGTGAGAGGTGCAATTTGAGGGTAGTGCGATTGAGGGTCTGCAGACCTAGGGATATGCGGGTCTGGGGCATGTTTCACTCCCACAAGGCATAAAAATAACTAAGTGCAAGAAGAGTAAAACGTGGTAAGAAATTGTGAAAATATAGAAAATGAAAATATGAAAAATGGAAAATGGAAAAAAGGAAATAGGAAAAGTAAAATGGTAAATGGAAAATGGAGAGTGAAAATGGAAAAGATAATAGAAATGAATAAGTGGACATGGAAAATGAAATGAATTATGAAAATGAAGGTGGAAATGAATTATGAAAATGACCAAGTGGTGGGTATTATGAAAATTAACTAAGTGGAGAATGAAAATAAAAATGGGGTAAGTATGGAAATGGGTTAAGTATGGAAATGGTTAAATGTGGAAATGGTTAAGTATGGAGAATAGTGAGGAAGGAGAGTAAAGTGGAAATAATGAAAATTGGCTAAGTATGGGGCAACATTATGTCAGAGAAAAAATGACATATCTTTGGCATATGAACTCTATTTTGGATTCTGTAAAGTGTTGAGCAGAGCTGAGACATAGGGCTATTTAGTGAGAAGATATACGTAAGAGTTTTTATTCCTTTAATATATTTTGTTTTATTTCTCTTTTGTTTTAATTAAGAACCATCTCTGTTATTATTTTATTATAAATAACCGAAGAACTGAAGCTGATTGGAAATTTGTTGGGTATTCATGATCAATGATTGAAGATTCTTTAGAACTTTTAAAGTTTGAAGGAAATTGTTTTTTGGTCTCTATTTGATGCATGAAAACATATCAACAAACATTTCTATTCCCCAAGATCAAAGGCTGAAACCAAACCAAGGACATTATACAATGTTGAGCCCACTCAATATATTAGAGCTCCATGGGCACAAAAGATTGAAGAAGTAATAATTGACCTCGCCAAGAATAAAAGCCTAATGATGACAAACATAACTAAATTGGAGAGTTCACACCAACAAGCCACCAAGCCTCCTTTTAGGGGCCAACCTAAAATATCAAGTCAATCATGGAATCCAAGGGCCCTAAATGAACAAAGGGTTCCTAACACTCTAGATCCTTCAAATGTTATAAGTCAAGAAGAGACTCGTTGGTTCCTACCTTGAGGGGATTCACATTAGGAACATGAATTCCCAAGGAATAATGGGGAACTTGATCATATGAATGTATTTTATACCATAAAATCTATCTTTTCCATATATCCTCAAGAGTGCCTCAATATCACACCATAACAACTTGAGGAAGACAAGAGAGAAGCAACCACGAGGGCTAGGATGGAAATCATAAACAAAATAGACAAGGAATCAAGGGAGAATATTAGGAATAAAGAGTTACAAGTGTACACAAGAAAAATAAGTGCACCTAAAGCTCCTCTGAGTGACCCTAGGTTCCCACGACCAAAATCTTCTCCACCACCAACAAACAATCTTCCTCCTAGTTCCACTTTCCCAAAGACTAGTGACATAGACTTGAATATTGATATAAATGGAGTCTTGGAAAAGATAAATGTAATTGTACTCCTAAAAAATAACATTAATATTCCTTCAATGAGAAGCAAAGTCAAGGATTTATTTAGAATACAAGGTGAACTTGCAGACCCTCCCATAATGTTGCAAGAAAACCATTTCATACCACACTATGATGAGCACCCACCTTTCTACATTTCCTTGCAAATGAACAATAAATACTTGAATAATTGTATGCTTGAATCAGGGGCAGGTGCAAATTTCATGGCCTTGAAAGTGAAGAGACAATTAGGTTTGGAAGTCACAAGGCCTTACAAAAATGTCTATGGGATTGAATCCAGGGCTATTCCCACACATGTTGTGATAGAAAACTTGAAGGTCCGCCTTAGCCGATATCCCGAGATATTTTTCTTAATGGACATTGTGGTCAAATATGTCCCAGATGTTTGGGGAATTCTCTTGTCTAGGAAGTTTGTTTCAATGTTGGGTGGTACTTTACACGTGGATTTAACTTGTGCTACTATACCCATGGATGATGGAACTAATTCTCTCCTACCCAACTTACCAATGACAAGGGATCATATTGAATAAATTGACCTTGATCCTGAAACTAAGGAGTTGATCCCTAAGAAGCTCAAGGAATCTCCCCCAGAATTATTCCCAAATGACCTCCCTTTAGCCCAAGAAGAATATTTTGATGATATAGTATGGCCTAAAAGGGAGGATTATCAACAAAAACTAGACAATTACAAATACAAGGAAGTTGGCTCTATCACAATATTAAACAAGGGTGATCAAGAGTTGTTGATTAGACCAAGCCAGTAAGATATTCTTACAACATAATCCCAACCCCCTCCCTCAAAGCAATGTACCAAAGTAATTCAATAAACACTTGAACTCAAGGGAGGGGATTACACACAAGGATAATTGGTTATAGAGTGGGATACAAGGAAAATCTAGCTTGATACATGAAAGGAGTTTGGAAAATCTTGGCTTGGCCCCTACATAATTGAATAGAAGTCTGTCAATGATTCCTACTACCTATCCACATTGCAAGGAAGGATATTCCCACTACCCATTAGTGGATCCCTTCTCAATCCCCATCATGGGGAAGAGACTTGATTTCTTGATGCTAACATAGATTAATGTAGGTAGGGCATTTGTATTATGTATTTCATTTGTATATATGTTGCATCATGCATTCATGCTAGTATAGTGTGCATCTTATTGTATATATTGAATTATCATTTGTATATAATGCATACATGTTAGGAGATTACACTTAATCATTAAATATCATTTCTTTTTCATTTTCTAGCTTAGTGATTTTTTTTTTTTTTATTTGAGCATGTTTTGGATTTATCACTAACAACGGTGGATCACATCCACTAGAAGATACTTCTAAAGGGTGTTGTCATTTGAATTGGCTGCATGATTGTAGGTCTTGGACAAATAGAGATGTTGAGGTTCTCATGTGTTCTATGGTGAGCACATGTCCCCATGTTGGAGCCATATGTTACCCCCCCATGCCTATGGGTAACTAGAGGAGATCATGTCTTGTGGCCTGCAATGGAGAACATGATCTTGACCATGATGATGATCAACATGTCCACAAATGGTATCCCCAAAACCCCCCTTATTCACCTTTATATCTATAGGTCAACCAAGGCTCATCAAATCCAAGCAACCCAAAGTGCGGGAGATGGTAAGCCATCATCACCATGAGGTATATTAGTCCTTATTTTATGCAAAGTGTTGTGCTTAATATGTTGGGCATGTGGATGAGGATCTTTGGTTGAAGTTGGATAATGGATCACTGGTTTGGGAATTGCGTCAATTGTCTTGTTTCATCTTGGTGGTCAGATTATATGCCCTAGTCCCGTGTTGTCACCACCCAGGAAAAGGGGTACTACTGGGGGTCCCTCACAAGGGTAACATTCCATTACTCACCATACTTAACACTTTCCATTCCAGAGCCTCTCATAATGTACTAAACTTCTGCAATAGGTCATGGTCCAATATCTGATGAGAAGAGAGGATGAAGGCCCAGAGCTTGATTGCAGCTGCTATTAAAATAATAAGAAAGAAAGAAATGAATGATGGAAAAAGGACTAAAAAATCCAGTCCAAACTCAATCTCTACCCTTTCAGTTCTTTCCTTGGTCCAAAATAGCAATGCTATAGCTTGAAACCTTATAAAAGGGGACTAGAAAGATGGTTGATAAAGGGGTTTGGAAAAAATACCACCTAAATATGGGGTAACTCAAGAGTAAGTGCACCCTCCACAAAGGTGCTCATAGAAATGGATTTAATGAAACCATGATCCATGAAGTAAGCCCTAAAACCATATCACTATCACACTTACTCTTGAATGGATTCTTTGTTTCCTGTTACTCTTAATACCTATCCCTCTACCTGAGTTATTTTATTTCTTGTCTAGGTGGCATACCTAATAGGGTTGGATGAAGGCCCTCCCATACTTAAAATTGTCAACTCATGTGGGGCACTCGACTGGTGTGATGCTTGAAGGTGATATTGAGGTGAATTGTATTACATAGATTATATATTAAGTTGTAGTTTATTTTGCATGCTTTAAGGACTAATGTTTCTTATGAACCTTAGCTAACCTTGTTTTACACTTTGGTTTGTTTTCTATGGCCTTGGCATGGTTCCTTGAGGGACATCCTAGGCTTACCCAGGATGTTGTGCCTTTATTCACAGGACCTTGGCACATGTGATGGAGAGCACTAAGTCATCCACTGACTCACCCCCCTCAGACATCAACTCTCACATCCTCAGAACCTTGAGCAATGGACATATCGACTTGGTATCAACAGATTCAGTCATGATGGCACATGTATGGGATGGAATCCCATGGGATTGGTAGAGTACCCCAAAGCCCATTATTCACCAAGATTAAGGATGTTGCAACAATAGAAAATCAAAGACATGAAAAATTAAAGATGCAGTTCCCTAGGACCTAGACACAACACCTAGATCTTGGATGTTAACCCTATTTTGGGGATGATGTCACCTTCTAGGGTATGACACAATTAGGGTTTTGTGCACACATGGATGGTTGGCATTACTTGGGTTGAAGAGAGGCATCTCTTTCTCCCACCTTTCTTTGTATTGGTGCCACATGGAATTTGGAGGCATCTTCCTTGTCAAAGAGGGCTTGACGTCTCACACATGTGGACTCTTTTGATTTATTTTCTGCATTTTAGCATTTTTAAAGGGTTAAATGAGGGTTCGGGCCCACTTAAAACATTGTTATGTTATGTTATGTGGACAAATGTGTTAGGGTATCCTCATATAAAAAGGATACCCTCACTTTCATTTTTATCATCATCATTCCTCACCATTGCGAGGTGATACTCCTGAAATTTTTGGCTCTTAAGGGTTACTAGCTCTTTCTCTCTTATGCACTATGCTTAGAAAATACATTTTATGGATGGTTTCCTGATTTTGGATGGATATTTCTGCAATTAGGGTGAAATTCTCTTGGTTTCTTGGATGAAGTAAGTAAATTTCTGCAATTCTTGTTTATGCTATTGATGTTTATGGTGAAATTGTCATTTTGTTGTGATAAGTCTTATTTATTGAAAAACTAAGAGAGGAACATAAGTGATTCTTCTTATCACAAGGTCTTATTTGTCTAAAATTGGTTAAGCCTTGCTAGGGTTAGAACCCTAAATCCATTGCTATCACTTTAGGATTTTATCCTTAGATAATTGATCTTTGACCTAGTTGAAGCTACAATAAGGGAGGAACAATTTCTAGGGCCTAAATGTGCTTTCACTCTAGACTTCCTTCTACTCAATATCTAAATCCTAAGGCCCAAATTTGCTTGCACCTTAAGATTTAGATCCCACAACTTGGTTTCAAGTAGATCAATCTTCAAGATTAGTTGTATTTGAGACTCCATAACCCTATAAAGGAACTAATATTAAATCAACTCTTGTGGTGAATTGATTGATAAAACCTCTCTCTCAAAACTCTCAAGCATTCTACTGACTATTCTAAATCTAACCCTAGAAAACTCACAATATTTCTTGCTTCTATTATAAAAGTTTGCTACAACCATATAAACTCACGATAAATTGTTGCATACACTCATATAAAGGTGGCCTAAGCCACTCATAAATTACCTCTAACAATTTGATAATGTTCTATTAGTTGTATGCTTAATTTTCATGGTGAATTGTGGTATTTATGAGAACTAATTAATGTTGTTATTACAAATTACTTATTGCTGTTATAAGACTGATTTACTGCTGCAATTTGTGATAACAATATCAATCTGACTTGTATAGTGTCTAAAATAGGTCTCTATTGCATACTTTAGCTTGGAAGTTGTTATATATATGTTGCAAAGTGTTCTTGTTTCAGGAAGGTGCCAAATAATGTTCAAACCTATTCTCTTTCCCTAACCTAGACCAACCATTCGGTGATCAAGATAGGGCTTGGTAGGATTGGCTACTAAAATTTCTATTTGATCCCTTGAGGTCTCCAAGGAAGCCTCCCTTGTGGTGGACCTCTTCCATCACTAAAAAGAGGGAAGATCCTACTAAGGTGACATTGGTATTTTCTTCCATTGTTACCCAATATTTGGGGATCTTTTAGTGGGCTTTGCACAAGTACAAATCCTATGATAACAAGAAGACTTAAGGGCCAACAATGCTTAGATTCAAGAAGAGAATGATAAATTGAAAGAGTAGGTCAAGATGTTCAACAAGAGGATGGTGGAGATGTAGAAGAACCTTAAGACCCCTGCCAATTGTTTTTTCATTTTTCAATAAGAAGTTTTAAGAAAACCAAGATACCATCACCAATCCGTGATATATTGGGAAAAACACATAGCATAGCTTGTAGACCTTGGTGAGAAGGTCATTCAGTTGGATAGATGGAAATAAGATAAACTCACTCAGATGATGGAACATCTGCAATAGGAGTTAGCAAAGAAGGAGGAGGTCTTAGCAAAGGTACAATCACTTGTCCAAAATCACCAATAAGAAAGGCCACCTTCTATTGCCACTAACTCAAAAAACACCATGATAGAGACCACTTTGGTAAAAGTGGATTCTAGTGTTTTAGATGAGTTCTTAAAACACATTGCTTCACAAAATTTGCATAGATTAATATTTCATAGAATATAATTATCAAAATGCCAATTAAATTAACGTTAGGTTTCTTCCTAGGCATGCTTGCATTCTATTGGTTAACTCAGTTAAAGAAAATAAAATGATACCATATAGGCACTATGTAAGACATTGCAGTTCCTTAAATGGACTGCAATATTTGGAGGGTATTGCAAATATAATCTATATATTTTCGAATATATATATGAATGTCCAATGGGATATTTTCTCTTCTAAGGTTCTTGAAATCACACTGTATAAAAAATGGTAATTGAATCCTGGAATGGCGTGCCTAGCTGGACTATGTAGTCATGTTTAACTGTAGATGATCCCCAATTTTTTAGTTTTTTTTTCCTGTGCATGTTGATTTATTGGCTCTAGAACAAGGTGAGCATATCCATGGTTGTGCAATAAGAATACCCATACCCATGAAACCTTGGTGTTTTTCAATGAAATACAAGTCAATGGTGTAAAACCCAACTCATTCACCATGTTTAGTGTTTTGCATGTGTGCTAATTTATTAGCTCTAAAACAAGGTAAGAAGATCCACAGTTATGAAATAAGAATGACCACCCCCATGAAGCTTTGACATTCTTCAATGAAATGCAAGTCCATGACACAACCTAACTTAGTCACCATGTTTAGTGCTCTGCATGTGTGTACTGATTTATTGGCCCTAGAACAAAGTAAGAAGAGCCAATTTAAAGTGATTTCCACCTTACCTCTCTTTCATTGACTTCCATATTGTGCATTTATTCAAAATGACATGCATTCACCTAACTAGGATAAGTGTGTGCTCTTAACTATTACCAATAAAAAATGTAGTTTTCATCTTTTAAAGCAATAAGAAATTTCAAGCTATGAAAAGTAGGTGAGTATTATGTCCAACAATTTATCCAAGCCAAGAATAATCCTTCTCCATTCCAACATCCATCATATAGTTAGGACCATGTTTTGATATCTCAAAATGAATAATCCATAGATATTAGCTCCATGCCCAATTATTGTTATTAAGTTATACTATTGTAACAAAAATACCAATCAATGTAGTGAATGTCTTCTTAACTTATATTTTAATTCATAAACACACAATCTTGCCTCATTGTTTTCTATGTATACTAAACCTTGCTCATTAAATTTGAAACTGAACACCCAAGAAAAGAAGTTGGACATGTTTGAATTACTCACAAGAAGAGATGAAAAATTCTATAGATATAGAAAAATACAACAATATTATTACTGCTTATCATTGAGAATATGAATATGGTCTCCATCATCCTTGTATAAATTATATACATATTCAAATCAGGTACACAAACTTTTACAACACTGTATTTTACAATAATTCTAGTCTATATTACCATACATTTAGAATGTTGTATTCCTTCAAGAAATTTTTTTCCCTCATACTTCGCACACAATAACACCATTCCAAGCACAAACATGAAAAGTTCAAACCCTTTGTTTGATTGTGAATAAATTTATTAGTGGGAGAAAACAATCATGTAGACTCTATCCATTGAAATAAATAAAAAATGGACCAAATTTGTATAAAAGTTTACTACAAATGGATCCTTGATTATGAATGGATCTATGTTGCTAAAAACTCAATGATACCATATAGGAACTATGTAAGATACTATAGCTCCTTAAATGGACTACAATATTTGGAGGGTATTGAAAATATAATCTATAGCTTTTTGAAAATAACTATGTATGTCCAATGGGATATTTTATTTTCTAAGGTTCTCGAACTCACACTGTATAAAAAATGGCAACTGAATCTTGGAATGGTGTGTCTAGTTGAACTATGTAGTCATATTTAACTGTAGATGATACCCAACTCTTTAGTTAGTGTTTTGCCTATGCATGGTAATTTATTTGCTCTAGAACAAGGTAAGCATATCCATGGTTATGCAATAAGAATGGCCAAACCCATGAAGCCTTGGTGCTTTTCAATGAAATGCAAGTCAATGGTGTAAAACCTAACTCAATCACCATGTTTAGTGTTTTGCATGTGTGCTAATCTATCAGATTTAAAACAAGGTAAGAATATCCATGGTTATGCAATACGTATGGCCACCCCCATGAATCCTTGGAATTCTTCAATGAAATGCAAGTCCATGACACAAAACCTAACTTAGTCACTATGTTTAGTGCTCTGCCTACGTGTTCTGATTTATTGGCCCTTGAACAAGGTAAGAAGAGTCAGTTTAAAGTGATGTACACCTTACCTCTCTTGAATTGTTTTTCATATTTTTCATTTGACCAAAATGACATGTATTCACCTAATTGGGATAAGTATACATGAATCTTTCTGCTCTTAAATATTCCCAACAAAAAATGTATTTTTTTGTCTTTTAAAGCAATCACAAATTCCAAACTATGAAAAGAAAGTGAATATTATGGCCAACAATTTATCCAAGCCAAGAATAAGCCTTCTCCACTCTAGCATCCATCATATAGTGAGGACCATGTCATCATATATCAAAATGAATAATCACTAGAGATTAACTCCATGCCCAATTATGCTTATTAAGTTATGCTATTGTAGCAAACATACCAATCAATGTAGTGAATGTCTTCTCAACCTACATTTTAAGTCATAAACACACAATCTTGCCTCATTGTTTTCTATGTATACTAAACCTTTCTCATTAAATTTGAAACTGAACACCCAAGAAAGGAAGTTGAACATGTTTGCATCACTCACTAGAAGAGATGAAAAATTATATAGCTATAGAAAAATATGACAATATCGTTATTGTTTATTATTGATAATATAAACATGGTATCCTTCATCCTTGTATAAAGTACATAAGCATATACATATTCAAATTAGGTACATAAACTTTTACAACACTGTATTTTACAATAATTCTAGTCTATACTTCCATATATTTAGAATGTCGCATTCCTTCAGGCTAATTTTTTTTCCTCATACTCCACACAAGTATAAATATGCAATATCACCTTTCCAGCTACAAACATAAAAATCTCAAACCCTTCGTTTGATTGTGAAGAAATTTGTTAGTGGGAGAAAACAACCATGTAGACTCTATCCATTGAAAGAAATAAAAAATGGACCAAATTTGTTTAAAAGTTTACAAGAAATGGACCCTTGATTATGAAACAACAATATTAATTCAACCTCTTTACTGAATTTATATGGAATATAAAAAAAGGTTTCAGGGTCTTTGCAAATCAAAACATTTCTAATTCCCACTCATATTGCAGGTGTTAAAACTAAAATGCAATAACCTTCACACATGGATGGAATATAATTGGTGGCAAGTGCAATTGCTAGTGTTGTAGAATACATACTTGAAGCTCCTAAAAGGGGAGTTGTAATTCTGCAAGGATGTCAGTAAATATGATAACCTCTAAGGAAAACTCTACCAAGTAGAATGCAAAAAAAATCCAAACCACGGAGCTCACAATCTACATCAACAAACCAATAAGTATATCCTTTGATTTGAACATAAAAATTCATTCTGCCTTCACTCTTAAAAGATCCACAATTATCCATGGTTATCCAGATTGGACCATCTTTATATGCCAAGAGAATTGCAAAAGTACTCAAAATAAGAGCAACCGACTACATACTTTGGAGACTTATATTCGTAATAACCAAGTTACATAAGAATTTAGGTGCCAACCTATGGACCAAACCTAGAGTTACTCGCTTGTGGGATTTTTCAAACATAAGTGAAGATTTATTAATTGTTGTGGTCATTATTACTATATATATATAGGTTTATTTAAGTAATCATAACAACCAATTTCCAATTATTTACAAAACACATCTCATATCAATCACATAACATTGATATCATAGGACATTTCATTCTATATTCACATTTAGCTACATCAAATGATCATATATTTGAAGCTAAATCCCAATCCATTCTTTGTGGTGTAGTCTAATTATGGTTCATCATCTAGTCCAAATTCTAGTTCAAGTGTTTTAAGTTATCTTGGTAAGTGACAAAAAATGTACTTTTGTGGCAATTTCTAGTTCATGATTTCTAACTCACTAATTCAATAACTGAGAGGCCACCAACACAATTAGCTGCCTGTAAAGTTCATACTCTTGTTGACCATATAGAAGCACATAAAACTCTAGCATGTGCATGCCTATTAACCCACATGCCATCATATCCTGCAATACATGAACAAGATTCTGAGAATGAATGATATTATATTGATGTATGCTGAATTCGACCATTCAACTCCAAATTATTTTTGTTGAGTTGTATTTTGAAATAGATATATACCTAGAATCACAAATAGAAACAAAATTGCTATTTTTGAATTCATATAATATTAAGTCCTATCTAAACCTTTTACCCCATCCGTAATGGTATTAAAAATATGACTCATTTCTGGTGGTCCTTCTTCTTTTCCAAGTGCTTAGGATGTTGGGTAAATAGAAAAGAGTAAGCTAATAGTGCATAAGAAAAATATAAAAACAATAATCATTGAAGTATTCACTTCAATGTAGAAGAGAGTAATGAATGTAAGAAGTGAAGGTAGATAATAGATTCAATTGTTGATCTCAAAAAACACCCTTAAAATATGTATAGCGATTTTCTTCTTCTCCTTACTCCATCCACGTTTTTGACTTGTCATCATAATTGTTTTTTTCTTACTTGTCTCCTTTTAACAAAAAAACAATAAAATTATTTTAAATTTAAAATGCTTTATATATATGGTGGGTATGCCCTTCATATGAATTAGTAGCTAGGATTCAATCAAGCACAATCCTTGCGCATGGATTAATCCACATAGGTAGTTAACCCTTATTAACATAATGGTTGATCCCTCTCAATGCTTGATATAACCAGGTTTATGATGGATCTATGCTAATGAAAACTCAATGATAGTATCCTCAGGACATAAGTGGCAGTCAAGATCAACACATATGAATTTTGTGGTGAAATATCATCAAACATTATAGAGGGATATGCAAGAGTGTATAGTGAGAACCTTAACAAATACAAACCCCAATGCTTGTAGCATTGTCTAGAGGATGGAAAAATTATGTTTCTTTTTCCAAATATGTAAAATGAGTATATTACAGTTTAATGAATACATTTTCCTATTATTATATATGGTTTTATACTTTATGAAAAATTCACTAAGACTTTACAAGGTTTTATAATTTAGTGAAAGATTCACCAAGATTTTATAAAATAGTAAAAGATTAGCCAAAAATTTATATATATACATATTATATTATTGATAAAATAGCTTTCAAATTTTCCTACGTATCATGGGAATTCACCCATTTATTATACATATAAATTTATGGGGGGTTCTTAAAATTACCCCTGTTTGATATGCTTATGATTTTATGATTTCTAATAGATACAATGGTAATGCTATAGGTTATTTCTGCAACTATTTGTGATTTAATTTGTAACCTTATTGTTTTAACATATTTCTGATTGACATGAATTATTTCTGCAATTAATGATATTATTTCATGATGTGTCTATCTTGTTATATTTTCTCTTGATCATGATAGGATGTTTTAGATTAGAATAGATAGTTTGCATTTGTTTTGAGTAGATTATATTTGGGATTAGTTAGAATTATTTGGAGGGCGACATGTCCCCAATATTGAATTTGAATACTATTAAGTGGCAACCAAGCCCACATACTGGCCAAAACTTGCCATCCCAAATGAGAGAGGGTCTAATTGGGACCCGTCATCGAGCATTTTCCCTTACCTAATTGACAGGTCATTTGGACTTGTCAACATATACCAACAACACATTTACTAGATTGGGGGTGAAATCAAGAGAGAATTCAATGGAATATCAAACAAAGCATGTAAATACAAAGAGAAGATTTGTTCGTAAGAATCCAAGGGTCGAATCCTCCCTCAAATTCAGAATTATTGCTATAGATCTATGTGCCCTAGCCACTACTATAGATCCACGTGCCCCAGGAAGTTGATTCACCCTAGTCTCCAAGAATTGATAAATACAAATGAAATGATCCAGGAACAAGTTTTAATTGTTGGCTAAAGGCATTCAAATCTCCATTAATAAGTAGGTTGCATTCCCCATCAAGATTGTGGTCTCTCTGGCCACTTTCAACCAATCATGTAATCGATTTAAGGGATCATTCCTTGAATTTGGGATTTAGTTGAAAACTTCATTTTGTTTTTGTTTTATTAAATTTAACATAAAATATGTCCTGAACTCTATAAATAAGGGGGCCAACACTTATACTAGAGGGATGATTTACAAGATATAAGTTGGTGATTTCTAGAATAAAATAGAGATCCTTTAAAACTCAGTTATGCAAATTCCATGATGTCCACTATGAGACTATCTACGTTGTAATTGAAGTTTATTGCTATAGTAGATCCCAACATCCTGTTTTGTAGAGGGGCCCCACTCTAGAGAACAAGAGATGTGGATATGTAGGTAGTTTTTGTGTTTTGTTAGAGTACATGTTCATTTCAATTCTGTAGCTTAGAAATTTACTTTCTACAATTTCATTTCATATTTAACATTCATGGATTCCGTAGTTTACACTTTACATTCAATATAGTAGTGGATAAGTCCTCCCAAACTTTACTAGCACTGGAGACTTTGAAATACTGAACGAAATGCCAACCACACAAAGATTTTCCCTTTCAGAATAAGGGTGTTTATTGATGCATTAGGTTATTTAGTAGGTAGAGTGAAGTCATTATGTAGATGGAATCTATAGAAGCTAGTCACTATAGTTTTGGATGAGTTTGAAGGCATAGACCTTTTTGGGATACATGTAACAACCATTTCCAGAAGATAGGACAACGAGAGGAAAATGGATGGAAAATGTTAACTATGAAAGGGAGTAGTACATTACCCCTATCAATGCCTCCCAGTAATTTAACATCCCTACTGTAATCCCCAATTTAATTAATGCATAATGTAGATATGAATGTGGCCATGGCCAAGCGATGTAATATGTAAATTGTATTTTTGAATTTTTGAATAAATAATGTGTGATACTAGCTACTGGGGGACATGGACAAAGATGAGGGTTGATTTTTTCTATAAGAGAAGGGAGTGTCTAAGAGGGGTCCAAGGGGGAAATTATTTATGGGTATTAATTCAAACCCATTTTCCTAAATTTTATTATCATTGGGGATAACCTTCTATCTTGTTGATTGAGTGTTCCCAAAGCCAATCATTAAACTCCTGTACGAGGGTGGGTGTAAAAATTCACATCCCATAGTTATTGGGAGAATGGGGCTGAAGTAAAATCAACATTGGAAAGGGTGAGCAGTCAACTGGCTTGGGGGAAAAGGAAATTCATATGACCAAAGAGGGCAATTTTTACAGGCATGTTTTTGCATAAACAACAAGCATAAAACAACAAAAAAGAGCACTAGAGCTAGAGAAACAATGGAGGGAGAATTCTGGAGCATTTTTGAAACTAAATATTGAAGAGATAGGTTTTTAAGTATGAAGAGTGAACTCTTGTGTGAGGTGCACTGTAACAACATGTGATTTCTATTGTTTTCCTGGTAGTTTTTCCTAGCAGTGAGTTCCTTTGAGTTCCCAATAGTGATATTCCTAGATACCTATGCCAGAGAGACCTGGATAAACAAATGGTGCAAATTGATGGAATGAGAGTAGTGAATGGGCACATTCCTTGGGTTGGTGTTGTTGGGAAAAATACCCTACGGACTAGCAAACTAGGGTCAGACTTGCATGCAGATTTTTTACCGTAAAAGAAATTACTTTTTATCCTACCACCCAAAACTTACAACCCTCTTTCATGATACATGCATGGAAAGGAACTACTAACCTTTTTACTGATGTTTGGTGTAGATCCTCCATTGCGCTTTGCTTGCTTACTTGCGCTGCTCCTTCCAAAGTTAACCTGCAATTAAGACAAAACACTACACATGCATGCTACTTTTCTACTTGAGGGTTAGAAATTAAGCATAAATTACACAAATAATAGATAACTCATGCATTGGGACGGGAAAAATATTCTTTTATTATTTTCAAAATGAATCAACTTACAATCAAAGTCGAGACCGGCCACCGCTCCTTGATCCTGATCCTGGGATCCTCCTCTTCTTTTGTCCTCCAACTGCTTTGCGTTAATTCTCCTTAGGCTTGAGGAAAGGCTAAAGGGTTGGGACAAATGGATTCAGAAAATGGGCAGAGTTTCTTCTCTATAATTTTCCTCCTCCAAATGGTACCCTTACCCCTTCTTTTATAGGTTAGAAGGAGCTAGGATTTTGGACGAACTCTCGGCCATGCATGGCCGGGAGTTTTAGTTTAACTGACCCATATATTTTTGTCCCGTCGACAACTTTCCTATTTTTGTGTTTTTTTAGGTAAACGCGGGCTGTAGTAGGCCTGCCAACGTTCACATGCGTGCGGTAGTGGGTTAGGGCGCATGTACCTTTACCCAGGAGGATTTTTAAAGAGGTTGTTCAACAGATGTTTTGGCAATGAAGGGATATGAGTTGGCTTGATGCTAGGTAAGCATGTGTGGTGCAATTTAGGGTTATAACAGATGCCCCCTAATGTGTGAGGTCAGAAGAGCATCTGATGGCCGAAATACATTACCAATATTTTACCAATCTGTACTGATATGCTGAATGAGTGAGCCCAAGAATCAGGGATCAGGAGGTGCCGTCTACAAAATAACAAATGTCTCACCGAGGCGGGAATACCCATGCTCGGGATAAAATAGAACCATGGCTACCAATCAAATACACTGTAGATCCATGTCAAATAACTATAAAGAGTAGCCACGAATAATACACAGCGGAGCTACATCT
>JZKD02S2131299.1:199698-219698 GCA_000966675.3 Picea glauca | reverse complement strand
AATCTTGATGATCGGACTGAAGGCTTCAGTGATTTCGAACAAAGACTTGATTGGACGTTCAGGATGGTCGGGTATGTGGACAAGAGACATATTGCAGAGGGGCTGACTCAGGCTTGGTGACAAATTTCCCTTGGATAATAGCATGACAAGTGATAAGAATCATGAAGCATATCTGTTAATCATAAGTCTACGAAGCAAGAGGCAACGCAAACTCTCCATATGTTTGGAAGAGTAACCAAACGGTGGAGGACACAACTCTATATAGCGAGAAAAAGCTTCCTAAGGTCGTACTACATCCCATAGTATGATGATCAAACAGATAGATTTGCTTCATCCAAGGGCGACTCATTATGCTGCCAATAAAGAAAATACTTTTCCCATCCTCTTTTTGGGGTATATTTGATTTTTTGTTCTTTTTGATGATTTTGAAAAAGAATAAAGGAATATTACGTTACAATGGAGGAACGAATACTACAAACATACAAGTTTGAGGCACAACGACAAGACTGATGTTATGGTAAAATGATACTCAGGAAAAATCCTCCAGTGGCCAAAGGTGTTAAGACGCAGAAGCAAATTGTTACAAGGCTGACGGGTAAGGTATGCAAATGCGGTTGATAGAACACACAATGGTAACGTCCTTCGATGTAAATTTAACGAGCCCAGAGAAGGGAAGCTCGGTGATTTTTTATATTTTAGAGAGTCTGAAAAAGCATAAAAGGAAACTCCATTGGGGTACCTTTTTCGTCAATAGTCTAGTCGGTTCGAAAAAGGGATAAACTTGCACCGATTAGACGTCAATTCAAAACCATTTTAATGAGTGTGAAAAGGACAAGATAACTCGACTATTTTTTCACTTTTAAGGAGTCTGAAAAAAGCTTAACTATGGACTCCGTCAGGAATGTTCTTCTGGACCATTTTAACGAGTGTGAAAGAATAAGGTCACTCGACGATCTTTTCAATTTTAGGGAGTCTAAAAAGAGCTTAACTATGGACTTTGGGGGGGTTTCTTTTTCGTAAATTTAGTCCCTCAGGCTCGAAAAGGAATAAAATTATACTTGAGGATACTCTTCTAAAGAATGAGAATTCAATAGAGTATTCCTTTGTTCGTACAGTTGACCATCCAGACCGAAAAAGGGGTAAACTACCGCCGGACAGACGTGACTTCAAATTTCAGTTTAACGAGTGTGACAGGTCACAAGATCGCTCGACAATATTTTCATTTTTAGAGGGTCTGAAAAGGGCTTAAAAGAAGACCTGTTTAAGGAACGTTTTTCTGGACCGATTTAACGAGTGTGAAGAAACAAGGTCAGTCGAAAATCTTTTCATCTTTAAGGAGTCTGAAAAGGGATTAAAGAAGACTCCACAATGGTTACTTTTCTCAGTTAATCTGGACAAGATCGAAAAAGATAAATGCAGTCTCGCCGGATTTTGCTTTCGGATCTCAAAGTGAGCTTGAAAAACAACAAAGTTAGCTCATGATAGACTATTGGTGGGTCGATGCCTGGCATCTTTTCGCGGGAGCTGTATGCTCTGACGAAAACATTGTCTATGACGCCAGGGGTTTTGGAGATATTGAAAGGTATCGTTTCAGCAATGGTTTCCATATTACCCTCAGCATAGATCTTGTGTGTAGCTAAGGGATTAGTATGACAAGACCTATCTCTAGTCATAGTCATGGTGAATTCTCCTGCTTTGATTCGGCTTAACTTTGGGAGGAAATATAATCTGTGATGAAGATCTTCCCAAGGTTTGTTCGGACTATTCATTGCTTCAATTACTGCTTCGTCATAAGGCAAGACTAAATCTAACGAATCGGTGTTGGCGAGAGAACCCTGAGCCCAGATAGGCTCTAGAAGTGGATCCAACTCTTGTGCGAGAGTTGGATCAGGGTTAGTTGAAGCTTGCTGGACTAAAGAGTACGCTACTTCAGCGGTCAATAAGGGCATGGAGATGCCAGAGTGCCCTGTCTCATCCATCGTGGCTGATGGGGAAGGAAGAATCCACGGATCCTCAAAGTAAGTCATGCGGAACGACGAAACGTGAAAAATCTCAGCCTTGTGGTGATTCGATATAAACTTGACATCGTCATGAGGAGGTGGGTAATTGAAGGTACCCATCAAGGATGGGCACAACTTGAGGATTATCAATCTTGGGGACCGTGGATGCCCCCAAAGCTGGGTCAGGTCTAGAGAAGGACAACTGATCGATGGTCACTATCTGGCCCTCGTGTGGAAACAACAAGACTCGAAAAACTGTAGCAACCACAGCTTGCATAGCATAAGTCCAACTTCGACCTAACAAGAGGTTATAGTCGAGGGGAGCATCGACTACCTCTACTTCGACGCACATGGTCTTGCCTCCTAACTACACAGGGAAAGAAGGGATGATACCATGTGGTCGGAAAGAACGACCATCGAACACAGTGAGGAGAGTAGGTGATGGAGACAAAGCGGGTTGACCAATGGCCTTCCAACATGATAACGACATAACGCATGTCGAGGCGCCCTTGTCAACCACCGTGCGGAAGATATTGCGTGTAAAATTTTGTGTGGGATGAGCCACTACTATCTGAAACACGACGTGGTAAGGAAGACGAGGTTTTAAGTTGGTCGTATCTAGTATGATGGTACCCGGGTTACAAGTCTCAGTAGAGCCTAAAGCAGTTAACAAGGCTTTTCTCTGAGCAGGGCAGCTTTGGAGGACCTCCAAAGCGGACATCACACAAGGGGTTTGTGATAAATCTTCCACCACAGAGTAATTTTGGGCGGCCCTTGCGTTGGGGTTGTGAGAAGCTTTCTTAAATGCACCCTTTGGAATGCGTGTCATTATTTCGCCCAATGTCTTCTTGATCTGTAGAGGAAGAGATGGGAGTTCGTCTTCTTTACCCTTCTCAGAGGCACTTGGTTTACTATAGTCATGCGATCTAGTCGTTATTAAAGCATCACCCCTAACCATATATACGTTCGCGGACGAGGAATTGTTTGGAGGAGGGCAGGTTTCTTGGCTGCTCCCTTCGGTACTCTTAGAGGCTTGAGTTAAATTTTGCCCATGCTGAAAGGGATTAGTCAACATGACTTGCTGTTGCTGTGTGACAAACTTTTGGGCCTCTGCAAGTCGAGGACAAAGATGGGTCGGGTGGTCCTCCGCACACAAGTTGCACGGATACCTCACCTTCCATTTTTCCGTGGTACCCTCGCCAGCGGTATCAATGGGTTTTTTCTCCCCCTTACCCTTCTTTCGTTGTTTTTTCTTCCCTTCAGGCTGCTGGGTGGCCTTTGGGTTAGTCGTCTGCACAGAGTGTACTTCCGATGTTTAGGTAGGAGGAGCAGCCAAAGTAGTAGTCTGGTTGGCCGCTGAGTGTTGTATAGATAACTGTTGCAATTACTTTGTCAACTGCTCAGTGGGCTTGGTTTGTGCTGAGCCAACAATACCATCGGCATGTGGTCCAACTCTCTGTCTAGTTTTATCCAGAATCGATCGAGGTGCATCCGACAGGATGTTGTATAATAAACCAAACTGAGAATAGATGAGCTCAAACTGTTGAGCCCTCATGATGGCATCTTCTTCGGAGAAAACTACAGAAGTTGCAACGTCTTTGGATAATTGTGGGACCAGAGACTTAAGGAACCACTCAAGCAGGAATGCTGGTGGGACTAGTACCTTGATTAGACTCTTCCGACGTCTCCACTCTCGAATATGATCAGAGATATGGTCCACTGTTGTCTGTTCGAAATTGGCGATCAACTCTATGCCAATGTCGTATCTTATAGGTAACTGGAAATGGTTAAGGAAGTCCATCACCAGTTCGCCAAAGGAAGAGTATCTGGAGCGGTCGAGCTCGATGTACCATTTCACGACACTCCCGATAAGAGTGCGTTGAAACAATCGCAACTGGACGGAGTCATCTTTCAATGAGTTAGATGAACACCAAAGATGGAAGGTAGTCACGTGATCACCTGGATCTTCATTAGGCTTGGCCTCGAACTTTGGAATGTCCGAAGGCAACTTCGTTGGCATAGGAGGCCAACGCGGATCGTGACAAATATGATCATTTAACAACCTTGTCAAATCTTGAAAGTGTAACGTCGCTAGGAATGGTAGTTTGGGTTGTTGCTGATAGCCTGGGAAAAAGGGTCCTGGAGTTTGGCTGGCACCAGGTTGCCAGGAAAAGTTTGGCTGCTGGCCCGGATTCTGGTAGAAACCATGGCCCTGACCAGCGTAAGGATTTTGCATATGTGGAGACATCATTGGTTGATTCCCCATAAAGGACATAGGTTGTTGGGCATTCATCGTGTTTGATGGACTTTGGGAAGGATTACCCCATGCCGGTCCTGCTAGGAGAGGCATAGAAGTCTGTCCGGGGTTCCATTGACTGTGGAAAGAATTACCTCAGAACGACATTCTAGAGGAGGGAACAAATCCTTGTCCTGAGTTCCAAGGTCCTACTATATGTGCCCCCGACGCAGGAATAGTACCCTGCGCCGGAGTAGACTGTCCAAAGATGGGAGTGCCCCCAGATGGGAAAGCAGTGGATGCGAAAGTGTTGTTACCAAACGTCCCATTCCAAACAAACGGTGATGAACCTACCGGCATAGTGTGCGCAGGTGTTCCTTGACTCCCGGCTCCAAATGAACTCGTGTGTGCAGGCTGCCCGACGGACTGCTGATGTAGACCACCAAGCGAAGGGGACGAAGGAGAGATATGACCTCCAACGTAAGAAAAAGTGTTGAAAGGGACAGGAATGCTCCCAAGTTGACCTTGTAGAGGAGCGTTAGAGCTCCCTGCCCCCAGACCCAAAGTCTGTAAAGTGGAGTGAGTGAGTGTAGGACTTATACCCGAACTAGGCATACCATATGAGAACAGAGGGCCTGTCGCACTAGGTGTGAAGGGATTTGTGGCCGCCGTGATAGATGGGATCGATCCAATGTGCGACGTAGTTGTGGCTGAGACCATGGTGGCCTGAAATGACAACGACAAGTTAGGAGATGCTTCTCCTGTGGTAGCAACGGTGGTGGGAATGGAAGAATTCCCAGAGGAAGTAACAATGTTTGTTTCCATAGCTGTGTGATGCATTGACAAGTGTTCGTAAAATTGGATTGGTACATTGACCGATGGCCAAGTATCAGTGTTTGGGGTTTCAACTGAACCAAGATTGGCGGTTGATTCCTCTGGGAGTTGTTCGGGCTCAATGGTTTGTAACCCGGTTGCTTCGAAAGACCCTTGGTGGTCTAGCTTCCGCCTCAATGGTGGCGGGGGTGGCTCCAGTATAACCGGTGGAAAGCCCAGGAGCCTTCATGACCGGCGGAGCTCGAGATCCTCCACTGTGTGAGAATATCCAAGACACACTAAGGTATTCTACACATTCAAACAGTAACACACACTAAAAAATAAGCCCCTAAGAGATAAGTCAAGCAAACACTAAACTAGTTGGAAGAACAGTTACAACAACCAACACTAGAGCAACTTACCAGTGCAAGTGCAACTCGAAAATGGAAGCACCCTTCGGGTATACTCTGCAAAGCGTGGCCCGATGTCTGTCCTAGGTACCACATTATACCCCTACAGTCACCTGTGTATGTCCCTAAAAAATATTGGCAACTAGTTTGCCAGCACGCGAACAGTCGCCAGGCGGGTACAGTCGATAGTCGGGTGGACCACAATGAGCAGGGTATCAAGCCTGAAACCTGTCAAGGGTATCGAGAGAAAATGGTCCGGAAGACAACTGAGGACCTCGAACAGATTCGAGACCCATGAAGCCCCATGGCAAATGCAAATGAAGAAATCCCACAACAAATCCTCGATATGTGTTCTCCACTACGCTTGGTCTGACTTTGGAGGGGTTATCTTTGCTACCTTTCCTCACGCAACCTCGTGTTTATCCCCTGTGTTAGAGGGGTGTCCCGGATAACTTTCATGAAACTGGAATTCTACACTCCCTATCACAGACTCCAATGTTTGGTTTTGAGTGGCCTTGGAGAGTTTCCTCTCCAACCTAATCCAAGGCCCTAGTCTTGAACTAGTGTATGAACCCTACAAACAAAAAGTCTAATAGATTTTAAAGTAGCGTTTCTTTTATGGGTTTTTTTACGTCATGGGCTATGAAGGTGAAACTGATGATGTGTAAAGACTCAAAGCAAAAACGAATGAAAAAAGGATGGAAACAAAAGACTTTTACTAAATGCAAAAATCAACAACTTTTCACAAAGAAAGACTACTTTTTCTTTTTCATTTTTTCTAAGATTTCATGCAGCAAACATAAAGGAATTTCGCTCGACTACGAGCTACTTATGCTCTAAATGCACAACAAAAAATTATGAACAAAAAAACTTCTCCTTAGCTATTGATGAAGAAACACAATCTTCAAACAAAGAAGAAAATGAAAAGAATTTTTTTATTTATTTAAGTGCTAAATGAAGCAACAAAGGGAAAATGCCGACAAGCACAAAACCAAGAAAACAAAACAAAATTCTGGCTTAAAGTACAGATCGCAAAGAATCAGAGCAAAAATACACAATGGCAATCAAGAAAGCATAGACTCCTACGCTTGTCTAAAAACCATAAAACAACATTTTTCTTTTTAATCTTTTCTATCAAATATCAACTAAGAAAAAACAGGCTAAGGATAAGAGGCCCTAACCTATTGACTGTGAAACCTTAGTGTCAAACCCCTGAGAGGAACACTTCTCACCACAGGAGGGGATGACTGCCCCACCCTGATTGAAAAGCAGTCTGTCAAGCACGCTACTGTCACAGAGACAGCATGCGTGCAAACACGTGCTGAGCTACCACAACGCACGTGTACCCGCGGGCTGCACTTACACAGGCTGCGTGTATGTATCAAATCTAAGACAAAATAACACAGGCAACCCAGACCAGGAGGAGGCTTTTGGTATTGATAACCAGGGTCTCCTGAAGGCTTGTATGCTTCTTCTTAACAGAAAAGAAAAATAATTGCAAAGAATAACAAAATGCATTAAAGCAAACTGAGACAAGACTATGAACCAACAAGACTCAGACAGGATCCAAAAATCCCCCTGAGAATGTATAATTCTGACAGGGAAGAGGAGGACTGCCTCTCAAGCTCTCTGACTCCTACACGCTACTGAAACCTCTACAGCTAGCGTTCACACGCGTGTTGTAAGAGATTAGGGCGCGAGTACACGCGTGCAGGCCTTCTGCAGGCCACGTGTACCTCTGTGTGTCCCGAAAATTGTCGTCAAGCAACAGTCAGGGAAAACTGGTATAAATAACCAGGCTCCCTGCTAGCTCAGGCCTTACTAAAAAAGATAGGCAAAGAAACAGAAAATCTAATCTCTAAAACTACCCAAAAACTCAACTAAATCCGGAAACCCTAAAGAGTATCTTCCCCAGTACGGTCGCCAATTCTATTGTTGGGAAAAATACCCTACGGACTAGCAAACTAGGGTCAGACTTGCATGCAAATTTTTGACCTTAAAAGAAATTACTTTTTATCCTACCACCCAAAACTTACACCCCTCTTTCGTGATACATGCATGGAAATGAACTACTAACCTTTTTACTGATGTTTGGTGTAGATCCTCCGTTGCACTTTCCCTGCTTACTTGCGCTACTCCTTCCAAAGTTAACCTGCAATCAAGACAAAACACTACGCATGCATGCTACTTTTCTACTTGAGGGTTAGAAATTAAGCATAAATTACACAAATCATAGATAACTCATGCATTGGGACGGGAAAAGTATTYTTTTATTATTTTCAAAATGAATCAACTTACAATCAAAGTCGAGACCGGCCACCGCTCCTTGATCCTGATCCTGGGCTCCTCCTCTTCTTTTGTCCTCCAATTGCTTTGCATTAATTCTCCTTAGGCTTGAGGAAAGGATAAAGGGTTGGGACAAATGGATTCGGCAAATGGGCAGAGTTTCTTCACAATAATTTTCCTCCTCCAAATGGTACCCCTACCCCTTCTTTTATAGGCTAGAAGGAGCTAGGGTTTTGGACAAACTCTCGGCCATGCATGGCCAGGAGTTTCAGTTTAACTGACCCATAGCTTTTTGTCCCGTTGGCAACTTTCCTATTTTTGTGTTTTGTTAGGTAAACGCGGGGTGTAGTAGGCCTGCAACGTTCACACGCGTGTAGTAGTGGGTTAGGGCGCGTGTACCTTTACCCAGGAGGATTTTTAAAGAGGTTGTTCAGTAGATGTTTTGGCAACGAAGGGATATGAGTTGGTTTGATGCCAGGTAAGCATGTGTGGTGCAATTTAGGGTTATAACAGTTGGGCAGGTCAAGAGGAAGAGAACTGGTGGAATTTGGGGTAGATGTAGGAGAATTCTAATGGGTTGTGGTATATCTAAGATGTGAGTGGACAATGAGAGACACCATTTTCTTATGCATTCCTATCCCCAACTCGAGGGTGGATTTTTTTTGATATCTATAACAAAAATTCTATGGTTGGGTGGAACATCCATCCCAAGCAGCCGATTGCATAACTATTTATCTATTTTCTGAGTCAATTTATGAGTTTTACCACTGTGTATTTTACTTTTTGAATGGGAATGATTTATATGATGTTGCAGATGAGTTTATTCACTGCATTCATGTGATTTCAACAATATGTAGCTACATATAGTTTTGGATAACCAAAAATATTTAAACATATGTGTCTTCTTGTAGCTGGTAAGCTACATGAAATTATTATCAGAAAGTTTTTCAAATTTATGTGTGTTTCCACATGTAATGTTCCTTGCTTAAGTTGGGTAAAGTTACAAGTAATACCCATATTCCCCAAGAGTGACAACACTGGAATATGACACATATGATGGCCACCAAGGTGAAACAAAGAAAAACACATAACTTTCAAGCATTAGGATTCATTATCTGACTTCAACCCACAATCCTCACCTAAATGCCTAATGCATTAAATGTAACACTTTATATTAAACAATGACTAATGTACATAATTTATAATGGACGACCATAATGAGATGAACCTACTAATAAAGTGAAATATCCAAGCTATAATGAGGTGGGAAGCATCTAAGGGACTACTGTCTATGGAGAATGATGATCAACATCTATAGGATCACTATATGCAATGTGGATGATCATGGCGAATGATCTCCTCTAGTTACCCCTAAGTGAGAGGGGGTAACAGAATGAAAGAACTAGTGTTTTAAGGATTCCGCTAGAGAATGAATTAAGGGAAATTCATTTCAAGAATGTATGTTATGCAATGATTGCATTTACAAAATTTATAAGACTTTCCTTAAGTTATGGATTTCAATAAAAACAACATCACTTCTATTTTCAAATCAATTTCATATCTTAGATAATGAGACACTCTGTGGACTCTCTGGAGTCTCCATGGTGGTTATGTTAGGTTCTCATTATGTCCTACCAAGGTTTGAACCACATGCTATGAAATTTAACCTACAATAAATTTTATTTCATAAATCACAATTGGTAATTTGGGTGAATGGGATTTTTGTTAAAATGGAGAATCACATTGAAAATAACACACAGAAAAAAATTCAAAGATACTGAGATCATATTTTGAGGGCTATATCATTTTTATATTTGTAGCAAGTTTCTACAGAACACATGTAGGTGTTTTTTTTGCATTTTCTATAGATCGTGTGTAGGTCTTATCACAAACCTCAGAAATGGGTATTTGTAATTTTTGGTATGGAGATGCCTTACACTGAAAACTATAGGCTTATGAAACATCTCACATACCCAAATTATAATTTTGGAGAAACAAATTTCTTATCATATTCTTGAGGCATTAGGGATCAATTACCTTACATAGAACAAAGTTGGGATATTCAATTTTTTATAAAACTAATGAACATATATTTCAAAATTGTTTCTAGGGTACATTCTCCTTTGAATATAGTTTACAACCCAACTTGAATAACTTCATTTCAATATCGTATGAGAAATTTGTGCCCGAATTATTAATTACCTATCCTAAATCTTCACTACTAAAACTCTATTTCCTAGGCTATTCATTTGTACATTTGACCAATCAAACTTTCATGTTTACAAAACCTGATTCTACTGGAAATATCTATATGAATACATTCTCATCTCCAATTGAAAAAATGTCAATCTATCATCAAACAAAAAATTTGTACCTAAAATCATGACTGTTGGTCTAGGATGAAAATTGAAAACAACTCTATAATACAGGCTATTCCTAAACATGTTTATCATTTCAAGGAACTTTGAAAAGCTATTTATACTAGATATAACTTTATGAATCTACTTTAGTTTGGCTTTGGAAGCACTTCAACTATTCGTCAAGAGAAAATTTTATCATTGAAACATTGTTGGGTAGTCTAAGTTGATCACCACTCCCTAGCAGGAAACAATGAAATTTTTTAATGAATTCTCTAAGAGGTTTTTTTTTATGTTTATTGGAAGAAGAAAGTCAATTTTATTTCCATAATGTCACCTTGTGTTGCAGGGAACATTCTAGTTTTTTTTTTGTAGGTCACCAAGAGATCAATGAGCTCTTGGGAGTGATTCTTGAAGACCAATGCCTACAAAGGGGGCATGTCACCAAGTCATCCAAATGAAAGAAAGTGCAACTTCATGTGATGAAAATTATTTGAATGAGCCATGTTCTAAGTTCAAGTTCCTATGAGTGTGCTACAAAAGTGTTCTGGCTACTGACCAACAACACCAAGACTTTTCATATGGATAGAGAACATGACAAATAATTAATTAATTTGGAGATTAATTGAAGACAAGTAATATATAAGTCAAGTCCCATTGCTACATCAATAATTATAATATTGTTGAATAATAGAACATTAAGAAGTCCTAATATCCTCTATTGAGCTATAACTATGGTATGCCAATGCACTTTCTTCCCTCTACCTCAAAGATTATTAGAATAAAAGTGCATGATGAAGTCAATGAAGTTTCATTTTTGTATGTGGTTGGAATTGAAGACACAAAGTTTTCTCAGAGCTTCATTAGAACATTATTTATGTAACCATTTCTACCAAATCACAACTTCAACCTAATTCTTTTCTCCATTTGAACACATAACCCAATAGCACCAAAATTCATCTCCACAACACCCCCAACTATGCTCAAAGAATCCTCCACAAAAAACTTCATTGACTTCCTACTCAACCCACTTGTAACCCAAAAACAAAGTAACTCATCCCACTTACAAGTTGGGTTAACTGCCTTTCATCAAATAAAAATAGAAAATAATTCTAGTAGTGAAAATGTGTTCTCAGGCATTGCTAGACCTTGTGATGCTAGAAAACTAGTCTCTGACTGGAATCACTTGGCCAAATAAACTTTGATTGTGAAAACCCCTAAAGGTGTAGTTGGAAAAAATTTGATTGAAAATATGCTTGTTGGAAGACAAGGTTTGTAGAAAGAAAAAAATGATGATTTCCATGGATGTTCTATCTGATTCCAACTTTTTCAAGTTGTTGCAATCCATAGTTCCATTTCATAAGAAATATAATATAGAATCCTATGATCATACTCACACACTCAGTTTGAGTTTATATTTCTATCCTTGAAGTTCAGAGGATAGCTTTAGAGTCACTTTTTGGAGCCAATCATGATTGTCATTGACTTGCTACCAAATTGGACTTCTATTGCAAATTCAATGATTTCATGCTATAGAAATAATTTTTCCAAGAGTGAGTTGCATATGCTACATAAGTTCGCGTTAAAATAAAGTATTTTCACTTTCCAAAGAGATTGATTTCTGAGACTATACACACGATTACAACTAGGACTTCATACAAAAATAATGATTCAGCTTGTAGCTCTTAGATATCTAGCTACAATTTTTATTGCATTTTCTACTACAACTTGAAGAATTTCTATTGCAGAATTTTATGCTTCAGGCCGTGAACTAAAAACCTTATTTGCAGAAGCAGTATATCATATTCTAGAAACAAGTGATACACAAATTTATTCATAAATAAAAGAAGCAGTCCCTCTTTTCATCAAAATAGGAAATTTATGTTGACTACAAAAATTGAAAAGTATAGGTTCTAGATCAAATCCAACATCGAAAATGTAACATCCTTGCTATAACCCCCAACTTAGTAATTTGTATAATGTAAATATTATATGTGGTTGTGGGCCAAGTAATGTGATATGTGAACTTGTATATCCAAAAATAATAAATAAAATGTGATTCCAGCTATGGTTGGACATGGAAAAAGATATGGGGACTGAGTTATCCACAAGAGAGGAGGGTTCTAAAAGGGGGTTTTTATTCATGAGTTTAAATCCCAAATTTTTTCTTGATTTTAATGTTATGAGTGAGCCTTATAATTTTTCCCTTGAGTGTAGAAGATACCAATCATTGAATACTTTTAAGAGGGTGGGTGTGAGAGTCACATCCCTTAGTTAGTGAGAGTCATAACCGAGTACAATCATCTTAGGGAATAGTGTGAGTCAAGCAAGAAGGGGAAAGAAAGGGAATTCATATGGGAAAAGAGGGTAGTTTTTACAGGAATATTTTGGGACAACAATAAGGAACATAGTACTGGAGCTTGGAGGAAACAATGGTGGACATGTTAGTAGTTGTTTGGATCTATTGAATACTGAAGAAGCAAGTTGTTTGGATCTATTGAATATTGAATATTGAATAGGAGAGGCAAGTTGTTAGACCTGTAAAGTGAACTCCTTGTGGAGAGTTTCACTAGAGTTGTAAGATTATTGTTGGTATTTTCCTAGCAATTGACATCCCTAGAGCCCCCAATAGAGATATTACTAGTCAACCTGTGTTACAAGCCTTGATAAAAGAATGTTACAACCTAAGGGACTATGATCAAGAAGGGGATACATTCCTTGGGTTAGGCAGGTTGAGAGGAAGAGAGTTGGAGGAATCGAGATCACTGTAGGAAAAATTAGTTGACTGTGGAAATATTGTGTTGTGAGTGGAAAATGGAGAGATACCCCCTTTTGTGGATTCCTAGCCCCAACTTAGGGGTGACTTGCTGTTGAGATTTGGAATAGAAAGTCTATGGTTAGGTCGAACGCCCATCCTTTGCAACTAGTTTCACAACTATTATTAAAAGATAGTGTTTTTATCTTGTATTTGAGTTATATTATGGGTTTATATTTCTATGAATAAAATATGTGTTTTTGGGAAATTACATGTGGTTGTGTGTACGTTTATTTAGATGCATTCATTTTTTAAAATTATAGTTGTTAAACACATGGGATTTTTTAGCATGAGGCATTGTATTTAAATTAATGACATCATAACATTTTTATGGTTTTATTAGTGAGAAAAGTTTGTGAATTTAAGCCTGATAGGCTTCCAGACTGTGGGTTGAGAAAAATGTTAATAATATGTTAACTTGACACTCCGCAGGGAAGAGTCCGTGAATATATTCCCAATAGGCTTGCAGGCTACGGGAATGCCAATATACCTAGTTAATTCATAACTCCATGGGTAAAGTCCATGAATCTAATCCCAATAGGCTTATGGGATATGGGTCATGGAATATCATAATAAAATGTTAACTTGACACTCCACAGGGAAAATTATGCAAAGAGTATTTTAGATAGGCTTGTGAGTTGTGGGATACAAAAAAAGAATGATACAATGTTAAATTACCACCCAGATGGAAAATACCGTGAGGAAGAGTCTGATAGGCTTGTGGGTTGTGTGAAAACCTTTATAACGTGTTATTTGACACTCCAATGGGAATAGTCCACAAAGGAGAGCCCAACATGCTTGCATAAGGTTTGGTCAATGTCTAATGGAGGAGAACGATAGATGATGAAATGGATGAATCAATGGATGACATGTGGACTCAATAGACATGTGCCATGCCATGTTATCAATGTTTCCAAGGACAAGAACATGTCATATTAACAACATGTTACGACAATAAATTAGTCAATTTCTACAAAAACTTTCAGATTTGGAAGGCCATCAACTTGCAGAGGCATTTTTAGTGCCTAAACAACATTTTCATGTAGTCAAAATAGAGAGAACTATGTGTACACTTGATATAAATAGTCTCTACTAGAATGAAAGAACTTGGTAAGAGCTTTCCAACGAGATACTCTAAGCACAAAACATAGCAAGTATGAGGAAATTACAACTAAAATAGTACATGGTATAAATTAGATACTAGTTTACTTCCAAAAGGCATAAATCCTCGCTTAGAAGCCAGTTTAGGACACAGGAGAAGTATGTGAAAATATCATGGAACATAGAATATAAACATAGAACTATATTTGGAATCTGGGTACCTAAAGTTGTATAGGATGGGAGAGAAGACACCTACAATAGTAAGGGGTAAAAATGGGAAAACAATCTAAACTTTTGAAGACCATAACTATCAGCTTGGACTTGGGAAAATGAGAAGTCAACGGAAATTTATTGAGGAGGAGATACCATCTATGAACCAAATTTTTTGATTTGAGCACTACAATTTCTTAGAAAAAATGCAACACTAAAAATAGAGCACAAGTGAGTGGAAATTGCAACTTGAGAAGGTTGTAACTTTTTGCTTATAACTCAGAATGAGGCATGCGTACATTCATCAAAAAGATGATTCATAGAGGAATGGATCTAAATAATTATAATTTTTCTCAAGTTCATTTTTATTTCTTTATACACTGATATGAATAATGATCCATAATCTAATTGATGAAAGTTTTTTCAATATGCATGATTTCTAATGATAATTATTACATGCATATTTCTTGTAGAATTAGAGGTATAGGAAAGAATATTTGGTTCTTATATGAGAACTATATATATGGAGGATTAACAAGATGCTAACATGTCATGGATATGAGGTCAAAGGATTATATGTCAGCATGAGAAATGTTGAGACTGAGTCCAATGGAAGAAGAAACAAGGTGGAGCCTATGCAGATGGCTAAAACTATGAGAAGACTGTAGAGAGAAGTGTAGAGATATAGGGAATATAATGAAAGGAGGATAAAATATCAGGAGGAGATGCTTCAAAGTTTGAATATGTTGCATAGACAAGTCAACAAGGACTCTGGCTCAAATCATGCAACTATTTCTAGACAACTAGTAACATCCAGATCCCATGGTAGAAGGGATGATCATAAGGATGAAAAGAAGTCAAGGAGTGTGAGTAAGCATCGTCATTCCCTATGGTAGTAAACTAGAATATCTCATGGATATTTAGGTCCATAGAGCAGCTCAAGTGTGTCTCTTATCAGAAGGTAGAGGAGAAGGCCAGAGTCAAATATTTTGCAAGGAGAGATTATGAAACTCAAGCCACCAACTTTTTATGGAGGGAATAAAAAGGGAGAAGAGGAAAAACCCTCACTATTGGGAATGAGAAAATATTTCTAGCCACATGATTACCCATCAAATGTAGAAACAAAAATTCCAACCTACCACCTTCAAAGAAAAGAATCCATGTGGCAGGATCAACTTAAGCAGTCCAAGCACCTTGATAAGAAGAAGGTATCATGGAGACAATTTAAGGGATATTTCCAGTATAAATATTTTCTAGAGCATTATTACGATAAAAATATGAAAGCTTTTTTTGAACTCAAATTGGGAAACATGGAAATGGAGGAATATGAGAGGATATTCTTTGAATTTATGAAGTATGTTGTCTTCATAAAGGATGAAAAAGTCAAAATACAAATGTTCCTCAATGGGGTACCTACCTTATACAGTGACAAGATACATTATGATAACCCTAGGCTTTGGAGGAGGCCATAAGGAAAGAAAAACACCTTTATGAATAAAGCATAGGGAGACCAATTTTACAAAAAGCTTGGAATGACAAGATGAAGGGTAAGATGCAAAAAAGGTAGAAATATTTTAAGCCACCTTTTCATAGGAAAACATATGAAGCATATCAACAAGGGCATTCAACCTAGAATGAGCCTAGGATGACATATTATTTTGGGAAAATTCCAAGACAACAACCCATAAAATGTTGGGGATGCGAGGGAGAACGCTTGTATATGGATTTCTCTCACAAAGGAGAAAATATGAGGATTGTTCACAATATTCAGGAGGTTGATATAGTTGAAGACATGGGAAGAATCATGCCAATGATTTATGTAGCCTTTGAAAATAAGCAAGCAAAATACCAATCCCCCATGATTGAAGTAGAAGGTAAGATTGATTATGGAGCTAGCCATAGTTGAATAAATCCCAATCTTGTTGACAGATTTCATTTGCAAAGAAACAAACATGAGAAATATTTATTGGTTTAGCTATCCATGGGGGCTAAGAGAAGGATTAATGAGTTGTTTAAAGATTTTCCAATATACATGAATGTACTCAACACAAGGGTGGATTTAAACATCATACCAGTGGGTTCACATGACTATTTTATTGGTATGGATTGGTTGGACAAGCACCATGGTATTCTAGACTGCTACAAAAAGACAATCACTTATATTGATGAGGAAGGGAAGTAAGGGAAGGTTCAAGATATTCCAATGAATTTATATGTTTGATATATTTCAACCATGCAATTGAAGAAGATTTTATGAAGGGTTGTTGTATTTTTGCATCCCATATGGAAGAGGAAACCAAAGATAAAATTCCAATTGTTGAAGACCATCCGATCTTGAAATATTTTGAAGATGTATTTGGGAATATTCCAAGACTTCCACGAAAGAGAGACATTAATTTATACATTGATTTGGTGCCAGGAGCTTACCCAATGTCCAAGAATCCGTATAGAATGGGCACACCAACATTGAAGGAATTGAAAATGTACCTTGAAGAACTTTTGACGAAAGACTATATACACCCAAGTGTGTCACCTTGGGGTGTCCCGATGCTTTTGTGTGTTAAGCCCTAAATTGTGGAACATTACCCCTTAATTGGGGAATATTAAATTAGTATTTTTATTTTATTTATGCCGGCTTGGGTCCATTTGTTGTAATTATACCTCCTAGTCTCCTATATATACCAAGGAGACCTTTTCATTTGGAATCATCTTGTATTTGTGAATTCATGTAATGTGTAAGGAGGTTTCCCCCTCAAAGAGGATTATTATCTGAAATTATCTCTTTTTCAAGGCATGGAGTATTTATTCTAAGGTTTTTATGCTATTTTGATATTTGGTTCTTAACATTTGGTATCAAAGCTAGACAATCCTCAGGACTAGCTTCTTCAAAAGAAGTCTTCTTGGAATTTTTGCTACAACTTTTTTTTCTGGAAGGTTTCTAGATCTGGAATTTATATGGTGTAGAGGAGACATATATATCTAACATGGGTCCAAATTTCAGATCTTGGTTCGTTACAGTTTTGGAGATACATTATGTTCAAGTTAGGGTTTTTGACTAGTCCTGAAATTAGTATGAAACATGTCTTCTTGGAATTTTCCCTCCCAATTTGTTTTTTCTTGGTCTCAGGTTCTGAAATTTTTAAAATACAAAGGATGAATAATGCATTATATTTTTTACAAATTTCATCCCTTGATTCACTGTACTCTGAAATTTATTCTCTGAGGAAATTAGGGTTTTTGGTTGGTCTAGATTTCAGGTTAAAACAACTATTCTTGGGAAAACTATTATATCTGAAGCTATAGACCTCTAATTTGAGTAAGAAATGTTCCATTAGTTAGGATATGGACTGAATTTTTAATGGTTCCAATTTCAAGTTCTGAAGTTAAGACAGTGACACATGGTAGGCCATACAACTTCGCTCTCCGGAATGGAAAAAAATCAGCACATTTTGGGAAAGTTATCATAAAATTCTCTTGGCGAATCTAATCTTAGTCTAACCTATGGGATTGGAAAGAAGAAAGATTAGGATACCTCGAGAAAAAAATTTAGACTCATAAGGGCTGAAATTGCAGAGCTAGAACAAAATAAAGGCCGGCTAGCAGAACAATCTCCAAATCAAGGTTTTAAAAGGTGCATTTTTTTTTGTTGGAAATTTGTATATCTTTTGACTAGAAGATCCAATTGGGGTGATTCAAAAAAGTGGAATAAAGTGGGATAAAAGGAGTATCACAAAAAATTGGGAGAATCTTAGGGATTTTTAGGTACAAATGTGTTCTGACGTCTCTAAATGTAGGAGCTGTCATTACTTGTCAGTGCTACAACCCGGGGGCAGTGTGGTTCTTCCACGTACCTAGAGTATATTGGAAGGCCCCTTTTGAAAAGTTGCACAATAGAAAAAAATACTACAGATTTGAGCTCCCACGTGCCTAGTGTATATCGGGAGACCCCCTATAATCTTGAGAACAACCGAGTAAACCATTTGGTTGTCTTGTTGCTATAGTACATTGAGAACAACACTTGGGGAGATCACTCTCTAGTACTCGGGTAGTCAGATAGTATGACTAAGGGCATGGTCAAGCCTCCTTAGTTAGTGCCCTGCGATATTGGGCCAAGTACTATTGTTGGACCCCACATGTATATCAAATAGCTATAGCACCTACCACTCCCGTGTCTGTGAGGACCTCTTCCTAAGCCAATTAGGAATTCCTGCCTTGTAGTGAGACTTGGAAAACATGCCACCAAAAAAGGGAACTTCTACACCAAATAATCCCTCAGACAGTCCTAGTTGGACTCTCAATGAAGGTGAAGAAATGCACAAGGAAATAAATGATTTACAAAAGAAGGCAGTAACAAAATATGAACTACAAAGGATGATGGATACTAAGATGGATGGATTAAAATGGGAGATCATGGAAGAGTTGAAATTTTTTCTAATAGAGAGGCCACCTGAAAGTGACAATTTATCCCATTAAATTAATGACGAGGACACAAGAAAGATGAATAAAGATTGGAGAAACTCTTTCTTTGGGTTGAATACCAACCACTTTCCTAAGATTGATATGAGGAAGTTTGATGGAAAGGATCCAATCACATGGATACTCTAGATGGAGAAATTCTTTGATCCACATGATGTGACACACACACAAAATGTATGAATTGCATCCTTATATTTAGAACCTAATCAGTTTGTGTGGTATCGATGGCTTTCTTCTCGCAAATCGCTTGTCACTTGGAAAATTTTCATTGAAGAAATGATAGCACACTATGATGATACAAGGAGCAATACCTTATTCAACCAATTGATAAATCTCAAGCAAATGGGTTCAGTTGTGGAGCACATTGAGAAATTCCAAATATTGAATATAAAGGTAACATATATTCCAGATGAGCACCTGATTGATTTCTTCATAGGAACTTTAAAGGATAACATTCAACATGAGGTTATCCTTTGGGAACGCAAATAATTGGAGAATGTGTTTAGGGCAACGAGAAATGTTGAAAGTGAAAATATGGCTATGGCTACTAGAAGGACCACCCATAACATCTATCAAGAGAATAATGTTCCTTCTTCTAAACCAAGTCAACCTACAATCTTGAAACCTCAACAATTGGAGGAAATTAAAGAAAAAGGTTTATGCTTTAATTGTGACAAAAAGTACAATAAGGGACATAAGTGTGCTAAATTTTTTTTATTCTACATAGATTGGGAAGAGGAAGAAGAACAAGAACAAGAACCATCTCAAGATGAAGATGTAGAAGAGATTTCTTCGGAAGAGATGACTCCCACCATATCATGTCATGCATTGGATGGAATTATCACTCCTCAAACCCTCAAGATAGAAGGATATATAAAAAAGAAAAAGGTAATAGTGCTAATTGATTCTGGTAATACTCATAATTTCATTCATTATAAATTATCCAAAGCTATCAATTGCTTTATATATCCAACACCAAAGTTTCAAGTAATGATTTCAAATGGAGGAAATATCAATTGCTCAGGAAAATTCCATAAGATCAGTCTTACTATGGGGGAATATGTAATGAATATTCCAATGATTGATATACCCATGGGTGGTGCTGATTTTGTACTAGGGGTCCAATGGTTACTATTATCCCCGATATCTAGGGATAATTAGGAGATCATGTCTCGAGGCCCGCATGGTCCTAGACATGGAGTACTGAGAGCAGGGTTGACTTGAGCAAGGCCCTGGAGGGCCCATCTTTCTTCTTCTTCGTCAGATTTGTCCTGTCAGCAGTAGCAGTTTCCATCA
>JZKD02S2131299.1:174038-185123 GCA_000966675.3 Picea glauca | reverse complement strand
TTCCCCGTAGGGGTTTTACCACGTGAAAACATCGGTGTGTTGATCTTTGATCTAGTTATGTGAGTGGTTACTGAAGGTGTTCGTCCTTTGTTGGAATACCTGTGTTGTCGAACATAAGAATGTATGTAATGGAACAACCATCCAAGTGGGAAGGATATATCCATTTAGTTGAATTTTATTATAATGATGAGTACCAGACATCATTGAAAATGAGCCCATTTGAAGCCTTGTATGGTAGGAAATGCAACATGCTAGTGAGCTAGGACAAACCAACATATAGAGTAGTTATTGGCCATATTTTCTAAAGGAAATGGAAGAGAAGATGATAAATATCATGCATAATTTAAAAGTTTCCTAGGAGAAGAAAAAGAGTTATGTAGATAATAACATGACTTATAGATATTTTAAAGTGGGCGAGCATGTGCTTTTAAAAGTAAAAGTGATAAGAAACTCACTAATATTGGGAAGTTGCCCAAAGTTGGCAGCAAGATATTATGACCCTTTTGAAGTCTTGGAGAAAATAGGTCTAGTTGCATACATGCTAGAATTGCGTGCATCCATGAAAGTTCATAATGTTTTTCATGTGTCAATATTGAAGAAATATGTGCTTGACCCTAGCCACATAATTGATTGGACTATGATCCAGGTGGAACATGAAGGAGGCTTTACGGTGGAACCAGTGTGCATCCTAGATCAGAAGGTAAAAGTGCTCAGGAAAAAATATATTGGCGTGGTAAAGGTCAAATGGACCTTCTACAGTCCTAAAGACTCTACGTGGGAGCACGAAGAGACCATGTGAGAGGAGTACCTGCAATTGTTTTTGTCACTTTTGAAGGAAACAAAATCTAAGAAGGAAAGACTCCATTTTGAGTAGCTAGAGTTCTCAGAACCACATATGGAATATTTCCTAGCCATTTTGCACTAGAAGCCTTGATAAAATAATGGTACAACTTGAGGAACTGCATGCACAGAAGGGGGTACAATCCATGGATCAAGATGGTTGAGAGGAACAAGATGTTATGGATGGAACTTCTATTGGAGTTGTGAAATTTGCAGAATTTTATTTTCTTAGTATTATGATGTAAAAATTGTACATGTGTATCGACATGGTGTTGTTCACCAAGGACAATGGAAAATTATGGGGGTGGGGGAATGTAACATCCCTACTATAATCCCTAACTTAATAATGTATAATGTAAATATGATATGTGGTTGTGGGTCAAGCAATGTAATATTTGAACTTGTATATCCAAAAATAATAAATAAAATCTGATGCCAACTACAGATGGACATGGATAGAGATACAGAGGTTGAGTTATCCACAATATAGGAGGGCTCTAAAAGGGGTTTTTTATTCATGAGTTTAAATTCATTTTTTTTCCTGATTTTAGTGTTATGAATGAACCTTCTAATTTTTCCCTTGAGTGTAGAAGAGCCTAATCATTGAATACTTGTAAGAGGGTGGGTGTGAGAGTCACATCCATTAGTTAGTGAGAGATAGGTCTAAGTGCAATAATCTTAGGGAAGAGTGCAAGTCAAGCAATAAAGGGAAATAAAGGAAATTCACATGGGAAAAAAGGGAAGATTTTTTATGGAGACCCCTACTCCCCCATAGGGCTTCATGACCTCCCAGTCTTGGATCTCTGATTCTAGAGTCAAAAGACTCTATGGAACCTTAAAGGCCCCCCTTTGTATCTAAACACAAGCTCCCTCGGCTTCCTGGTGCAGGTTTGACAACAACCCGTGACCTTCCCTTTTGCTCTGTTGCGAAAAATCAGAGTGTCGTCGTTAGATCCTTTTTAGATAAGCCCTCTCTTGGTGTGACCTAGGTATATGACCACGTGATTGTAGGTGTGGTCACAAGGGGTTTGGAGTTAAACCACTTTTGGGCCCGCAATGTTCCTCCAGCCTCCATGTGTCCTTTTGGTGAAACCACGGTTCGAATTGTGGCCCGCCCTCGATATATTAAACTCCTCGCAACTCCTGTCCCTACAACAACATGGGATCATCGATCTCACGATATTGACGATAATTTCCAAATCAACGATTAAAATCTGTGCCCTTATTATCTATGGACCAGATCATCTCCCTTTGAATCAACAGTCGAGATTTCTTCGCAATTTCGGACTCCGAGAATTTTAAATCTCAAACCCAACTTCCTTCCGTATGTCAATCCTTCGGAGTTGAAAATCTACAAACACCTTTCATACTCAATCAATGGTCTTGCCTTCATTCCTGGTGTTTGATATTTCAACCCAGATCAATGGTCCAACGACCCTCTTCTCGATCGACGGTCGAGATTATCTTCAAGTCTCCAGACTTCTGAGGTCTCAAACCTCAAATCTCTTTGTCCCAATGACTTTTACTCGGAGTTTGTAATCCTTCGACGTGTGCCCTTTGTTAGAAAAATAGGACCTTGGAGCAATAAAATAAAACAAATGCGGAAACAAAACACAAAAGATACACAATACAATAGAGACACAGATTTACGTGGTTCACCCAGTGTGGGCTACGTCCACCAGAGAAATTGCCAGGTCTTTCCTTTATTATTATCCAGCATATGAAGAGATACAACCTACAACAAACCCATTGTAACTTTCTCTTATTTCTCTCATAGTCTCTCGTCTTAGAATACAATATTCGTTATGTTGCATAGCCGCAATACATTTCCCTCATAACAGAGGGTTGCCTTCTAGGCAAAAAAACCCTCACATAGTTTCTACCATTAGATCTGAGACCTTATAATGAATGGTCCATATTTACAATGAAATTACAATATACATTTACAAGGCAATTTTTCCTTCGGGGGCTTCTCCTCCGAACCCCCCAGCCGGGGGGATAGCCCCCCCATACCCCACAAAGGGGGTACCCCCCTTCTGCACTCCCCCACGTGAAAGAGTGTACATACTTATGGGGTGTAAAGTCTTCATGGGGTATAAACACGACTGAAAAACACAAGACCTCTAAATCAGGAAGATAATTAGGCTCCACAACCAACATCCTCTTGATCCAACGATTAAGGATTACTTCAGAAATTTACCCAGAGTTCACGGATTCGTGCCACGTCTCCCTTAGATCTCACGATCCATATCTTATTCCAGGACTTTGGGTCTCCACACTCTGACAATCTCAGTTCTTAAACTGAAAACTCACTTCAGCTTTTCCCCGGAGCTCAAGATCTGTTGACAAGTGTCTCCTCACAGATCAACGACTCACGCCTCTTCGGCTCTTCGGGATTTGGGTGTTTCAAGTTTCAAACTTGCTTCCTCCTGGACTCCACAGTAACTGATGGTCCAGATCCTCTCTGCCGATCTAACACTTGACCTTTTCCCTGAACAATCTGATGGCTCAGATCTGTTCCAGTGATCGGAGGGATGAGAATTCTATTTGTCTTTCCGGAACTTCGGACTTTGGGAAGCTCAAGTTTCAACCTCGATAGATCCTCTCTCCTCTATACGTGAAGTGCTAAGGCTCGTGCACTTCCTTCTGATATGACTACTGTTGGTCTCTTTTCACTATGATCCAACGATCACGGTCGCTCCTCCTCCTGAGCTTTTGATATTCTCCCGACTTGGAATATTTATCAGTTTTCAAAGGTCTCAAATCTTTGTTCCTTCTACGAATCTGACTCTGGGATATCGTCAACACTCGTGAATTTTTTTATCTCTTCTGAGATTCTATCCTTGAAAGGATTTCGATTTCCCACGCACACCTTGCATTCTCGGGATTTTGAATAACTTAGTTCGAAGGATTTTCTTGAAAATAAAGTATTCTCGCCCACCTGGCATTCCTCTACATTGATCCTTCGGAGCTTGTTGACTTCTTGATGTTGTGCACACCTTGCACCTGGTCTAAGTTTCTTTGATTCTCTCTAAACTTCTCTGAGTCAATCTGAGACTCAATCGACACACTCCTTACGTTCAAGATGCACACTTTGCATACAAGTATTAGAAGAGAAACAATTGAAACTCATCCAATTTCGTCACGAACTCATACAATCAATCTCTCGAACAATCATACATGAACGAAATGAACTAAATCACACACACAAAATATATCATTCATTCAATCACACATGAAATGAACACAGTCTAAGGATTTGGGACAATTTATGTATGTTCTAGTGTTTATACTACTCTACTCTATTCTACTGATCTCTCTTACAATACTCCTACCTTCCGCTCTCATACATTCTTATCTATTACAATGCAACAATGAACTATCTAAGGATTGGCTCCACGAGCTCTCTCGTCTTGTCTGAAATCTATCCTATTAAATTCAAAGTTGTTACCTACTTTGTCCTATTACAATAACTAGTAGTTATTGCCAGATAGAGTCAACACTCCATATCTGAAATCTCTTACAGTCCTTCACAACTTTACAAACAAGTTACATTTTTAAAATCTCGATTACAAAATATCTCAACAACCAATAGAATTCTGAGTTAAATGCTTGATTTGAAACTCTTCCGTTGCTAAGATGTCATTCGTTTGCCTCCACACATGTGTTGTTGACTTTGAAGGCGATGCTCATGCATCATACTCCTCTGGTTAAAAAAATTCATGGACTCATGTCCATTATCTCCTGCACTGTTTTTCCATGCCTCAAAATATCAGGTTCTGTGACCCAACTTGCATCTTCTATTGGATGATATTTCGATTTCACTAAATATTCAGGATATGTCTTCCTCCTGGTTTTCTTTCCATCCCTCTGTTCAATGCTTTTCTCCATCTGATGTTTTTTTGCTGTGGGCAATTGCTCTTCCCATTGAATTTATTTCTGATCAATTGATTCTCTTGCTTCATCTCTCCTTTAAGGATACAGGTCTACAACATTGAATATTTGTGATATCCCAACATTGTCTGGCAACTCAATTTCATAAGCATTGGCTGCGAATTTTCTGAGAATCCTGCATGGTCCAATCTTCTTCATATTCAATTTGTTATATGTTCCCCTTGGAAACCTCTCTTTTATCAAATGAGCTAAAACTTCATCTCCAACTTCAAATTTAACTTCTCTCCTCTTTTGATCAACTCTGCTCTTGTATTTCTGGTTGTTGTCTTGTAGCTGCTCTCTCACTTTGTCATGTAGTTTCTTCATTTCTGTTGCAAAATCCTTTGCTCCAACACTTGTGAACTCATCTTGATTCAAATATCTCGACTCTGTAATCCCTCTTGGCTGTATACCATACACAATTTCAAATGGACTTTTTCCTGTGCTCCTATTCACTGAATTATTGAATGCAAATTCGTCTTGCGCCAGAATCTAATCCCATTGACGACCTTGCTTAGTGACTAAACTTATCAACAAGTTTCCAAGACTCTTGTTTACTACTTCAGTCTGTCCATCTGTCTAAGGGTGATATGTTGAACTAAAGGACAAGTTCGTCCCCAGCCTCTTCCATAGAGTCCTCCAAAAGTGTCCTACGAATTTGGTGTCCTTGTTTGAAACTATGCTTCTCGGCAATCGATGTAGTCTCACTACTTCTCTGAAAAACAAATTGGTGATGTGTGTGGCATCACTTGTCTTCTGGCATGGTATGAAATGTGCCATTTTTGAAAATCTGTCCACCACAACAAATATGGAATCACTCCCTTTTTGAGTTCTAGGCAATCCCAAAACAAAATCCATACTAATTGCATCCCACGACCTTTCTAGAATTAGTAATGGTTGATACAAACCAATGTTCTATTGTCTTCCTTTTGCATACTGACAGATTCTGCATTTGTTCAAAAAATTCTTCACTTCAGCTCTCATGCTCGGCCAATAATACAAATTACTCAGCTATGCAAATATCTTATCGTGACCAAAATGTCCAACTAAACCTCCATTGTGTTTCTCTTTCAGCAGGTTGTCTCTCATTGAGCATTTCAAAATGCACAGTTGACTTCCCTTGAATAGTAAGCCATCCTGGATCAAATATTCAGTCCATGGGATTTTTTCTCCCAACAAAGGATTGTTGCATGCCTCATAAGCTTCTTTGGAATCTTCATCTTCTTTATACATCTCCTTGAGGTGTTCGAACCCTAATATCTCCACTTGGAATTCCTATACAATCAAATTCCTCCTTCTCAAAGCATCTGCAACTTTGTTAGCAATTCCAACAATGTGTTTAATAACAAAAGTAAATTTTTGCATAAATTCTACCCATTTTGCATGTTTTTGATTCAACTCTTGCCTAGTAATAAATTTCAAAGCTTGATTATCAGTGTAGAAGACAAATTATTTAGGAATTAGATAGTGCCTCCATTTTTTCAAATCTTGAATCACTGCATAAAATTCCTTGTCATGCGTGGAATACTTTTTCTTGGCGTCATTCAGTTTCTTACTGAAATAAACAACTAGCCTATTGTCCTGACTCAAGACTGCTCCAATAGCTAATCCACTTTCATCACACCTCACTTGAAATGTTTTTCCAAAATATGGTAAGACCAGAATTGGCTGCTCTGTGATCTTCTCCTTCAACACTTTGAAACTTTTTTCAGCTTCCTCTGTCCAACTAAAGGACTTGTGTTTCTTCTTCACAGTGTCTAGTATGGGTGCACATATGCCACTGATATTTCTGATAAACTTTCTATAAAATATTGCTTACCCATGAAAAAATCTTACCTCAAATATGCTGCTCGACGATGGCCATTCTCTGATCTCTCTCACTTTTTCTGGGTCCATCTTCAATTCATTTGAAGAGATTACGAAACCCAAATATATGAGCTCCTTCTTCATAAAAGAATTATTCTTCAGATTTATCAACAATTTCTCTTGCTGCAACCTTTCCATCACTAATTTCAAATGTCTTAAGTGTACTTCCTTTGTCTTACTGAAGATTAGTATGTCATCCAAATATACTATGACAAATTTGCCTATGAAGTCTTTCAACACTTCATTCATCAATCTCATAAATGTGCTTGGTGCATTTGTCAACACAAACGACATGACCAACAATTCAAACAATCCTTCGTTTGTCTTGAATGTTGTTTTCCATTCATCTCCCTCTCTCATTCGTATTTGATGATATCCACTCTTCAAGTCTATCTTGAAAAAATAGCTTGCTCCACTCAAACAATCCATCAAATCATCCATCCTCGGTAAAGAAAATCTGTACCTAATGGTTGTCTTATTGATGGCTCAGGAATCTGTACACATTCTCCATCCTCCATATTTATTTGCACTTAACAGAGTTGGTATTGCACATGGGCTTAGGCTTTCCCTGACTAACCCTTTATCCAACAACTCCTGGACTTGATTCTTGACTTCCTCATTCTCTCTATGTGTCAACCTATAAGATGCTTTGTTTGGTAAACTAAGTCTTGGAATAATGTCACTATGATGGCTTATACTCCTAATGGGTGGAAATGAGTGTGGTAGCTGATCCACTACTATATCAGCAAAGTTTTCTAACAGTTCCTGGATTTCTACAGGCAAGTCTTCTACAAAAGTATTCGTAAGGATAACTCTAGGCTTTCTCACTACAACAAACTGCATTTCTTTCTCCTTCTTGACTTCATTCAAGAGCTCCTTCCCACTCATGAGAAGTATGCTTGAAATAGCTTCTCTCTTTTTCTCTTTGTCTTCTATGGGCAACAACATATGTGTCCTACCATTCTTTTCTAGAGTATAGGTATTCTTTCTTCCATCATGAATAAATTTTCGGTCATACTGCCATGGCCTCCCCAATAAAATATGACAAACATCCATAGGAATTACATCACACAATATTTCATCCCTATAACCTCCTATTTTAAATTCAGCTTGACATTGTTGACTTACCATTACTTGATGTCATTTTTGCAACCACGATACCTTGTATGGGTTTTGGATGTGCAAATGTCTTCAACTACAACTTCTCCACCATCTCCGTGGATACTAGATTGTCAATGCTCCCACTGTCTATGATCACCTTGAAAACTATGTCTTTCACTTTACAAGCAGTTCTAAACAGGCTTGTTCACTGAACTGGTTCCTATGCCTCCTTTTCTGGTTTAAGAAGAATTTTCCTCATCATGAGGTTCCTTCCTACTTCTGCTACTTCTACTTCCACATGATTCTGTGCTTCAACAATGTGTGCTTCTCCACCTTCTTCTCTCTTTCTGTCGGGACATTCCCAAGATTTGTGTTCTTCTTTTCCACAGGTATAACATTTAACTACACCTCCTATGGCTCTTCCTCGTCCTCTTCCTATGGAAAAATAACTTCTTCCTCCATGTTGTCCTTCTTTAGAACTTCCACCCTTCTCATGGTGACTATGTTGTTTGTCAGCTTTAGGCTTTGGCTTCTGGAACTTCTCTTTGGTGGTTCCCTTACCTCTGCTTAAATTTCCTCCTCTGCTTCGTTGGCTTTTGCTTCCTGGCCAATTTTTCCTCAGCTTTCAAGGATGCTTGTTAAGAATCCCCGACTTTACTAACCAACATCATGTTGATCTCCTATTGGATTTTATATCTCATCCCATTGATATATCTCACTATTGTCTCATCTTCATTCTCTTTCTGTCCAACCCTGATGTTTAGTCGGTAAAATTCCTCAATGTACTCCTTCACCGATAATCCCCTCTGTTTCAGGTTCTGCAATCTCCTGAATAGATTGATTTGGTAATCCTTCGAGATAAATTTGGCTTTCATCTGAGCTACCATCATATCCCAATTTTTAATTTTCTACTTACCATTTATCCTGTGTACGGCTTGCAGTTCATCCCACCATAACGTTGCATGACCTTTCAATCTTGTCACTGCATGCTTCACCATCTTGTCTTCTTCGATATCTTCGTAATCGAAGTATTTGTCCATATCATGTACCCAATCTAACAATTATTCAACTTCCAAATTGCCTTCATACATAGGTACCTCTATTCTTACTTTGGCTCCTATATTTGAAACAACTTTTATCAAGCGATCGTGTGTAGAATCCTCTGCTACATTTGCTTCGAACTCTTTGTTGAGCTCCACTTTTGCCATGTTTTCCGTTGTACAAAAACATTCATTAATTCACCTTTTCCCACATTTCGTTGTTAATACACACCATACACCCTAACTAAATGCCATCATTCGTCATTATATCCAATGTGGTTAATACATCATATTTTCTATCTTTTTAGTTGTTAAAAGATGATTATATCATGATTTACTTATGACGGTTTGTGAAGTGTGATTCTTGTACTAGCACGATCAACATTCTTGTACCATTACTGCAGTTTAGCATTCCCACTCAACACTCTCATTTTGATACCAGTCATTGTTTAGCATATTCACGTGATTTTTGGAAAAATTTAGAAACATGGGTTTTCTCCGCAGTGATATCGACATGTAAACAATTGAGCCAAAATCCACCCAGGTCACACGTGTGGACCTCCAGCTCATGGGGAATAATTCATCCAAATCAATAAAAGTTCTAGACAATCAACTTTGCCCTCAATTTTTGTGTAGACGAAGAGAAATTAGAAGAATCTGGAACATGGGTTTTGTTTCTAGCATGGCATATTGGGTCTCACGCAATCTGTTTTCCAAACAAATGAACGGTTAAGGAGTTATCTATGGTTCTTCGAACTGACATCTGCTAATTTCGTGATATGCCCATGTTTGAAAACTCCACACCCAGATTCGATGACATGGCCTTGGGTTTGATGCCTTAGTTATCAGATCATTTAAATTAGTATGAGATCCTTCATTGGTTGCAACTATTTCTTTATTTTTCATATCTGATCCAGGAAATCTAGGCATGTTTCGCTCATCTCATCCATCGAATGAGGGATTGAGGAACCCAATAAATTTGTTGGGACACCATGTAATGTATATAAATGCAATACTATTTCTCAATAGGATCATGATGGGAAGATCTGATTTTAATTGTCATTGTTTAAGCTGATTATTGTAATAGAGTTGAGCATTCATTTGAAAGTGAGGATGGAGCCTATTTAATGAAAATTTGATAGTTGAAGTTGGGAGCAAACTCTCTATTCTGATCTCATTTGGGAAGTGTTACTTAGACTGGGAAGGGCCCCTCAATCTGGTAACGATTTTCCCTTGTCTTCATTAATTTAGTTTTTGTTTTTGTTTAGTGATTAAAGAGATCTATTTTTAATTTAGAATTCATTTCTTCAATGTGTTGAACTCAGAAATTTCTCCTTAGATTGATGCACCCGAATTATCTCATTATTTTATGCATTAGCTCTTCATGATTCTGCATTTTGCACAATAGACTAATTTCATATCTACATGCACTTCATGCATTCGAGCACTTCACACAGATTTTCTTCTTTCTCTGTGCTGCATGCTCACTTTCACTTGCACACAAACATAAAATAAAATAAAGCCTTTCAATTTCTGCATATCAAACCATTTATTCTTCAACGTTGCATTCACAGATTGATTGCGCAAATAATGGTTTTGTTCTCTTATCCGTTGTTCGCTAAATTGTACATTAAATAATTCATATGAATCGCCATACAAGAAATGTATCCCACCTTCATATTGCCTAGGTTGCTCTCCTCATGCTTACAATTATCTACTCCACTTTAACGCTGCATACATCTTCGTTGCATATCAGATTGCTAATATATGCAGGTTGTGTTTCACAATTATGTAAATATTGTGTTGCATGCATCATATCCATTGCATTTGTTTAAATCCTCACTTGTTGTGTTGTTAAATCCTCACTTATTGTGTTGTGACTTGACACTGTTTGAAAATTATTATTAAAATGTGGGTTATGATGTTATTACTACCATCTTAATGTTACATTGTTTACTTATGATATCATTTCTCCACATATTGTTTGTTTTGTTATTTGACTTATGTTACACTAATGCTTTGTTTGTACTTTTCATTTGTTTTATTATTTTTATATTGTTTTGTTTTATTATTTTATTTTGTTACATTGTTAAGCTTGTTGTATATGTTGTATAAAGTGGCATTATATATATTGCATAAAGTAGTATTATTGCCGTGTATTAATTTGTATGCATTTGTTTCAATATTGTCATAGGGTGAAATCATGAAGGTGGGTTACACTTTTGCTTGTTTTATGAGAAAAAAACTGTATTTTCACAAGTTATTCAACTTCCGACATATAAAAGTATTTTTTTTATTTAGAATT
>JZKD02S2131299.1:156102-174028 GCA_000966675.3 Picea glauca | reverse complement strand
TTGATCCATGATCTTTAAACAGAAAATTCTGAGCATATTAAAAGAATAGCATCCATACATCAGGTACATCTTTATTTGCTAAAGGTAAGTACATAATTTGTTTTAGTTTGAAATCAACACTTAGATTATATACATAAATTTTCTCTTATGTTAAAAATCTTTTTGGCATGTTCAGATTTATATTGTCTATAGTTTAGCATGTTCAGATTTTAGCATCTACTTCAGATTTTGTTTTAAAGTACCGATCTGAACGTATTGTAGAGTTTAATTTTGAAAAGATCTTTGTTTTATTTTCACTAAAAATCTAACATAGCCTTTCAAGCATTAATATTTATCTACAATTTAGGCAAACAGGTGAATGCAAAGTCAGTTTAAATACTTGGTTAAGCATCATGAGCGCTTAAATTCTTGATAGAGGATTGCAGATGTCAGCACAAAGTAGGCTGTGTCTTATTTTACTCTGTATCTTATGGATTTTTTAATTCCTGTATTGGTCCCCAGTATTGCTTTAATGAAAAATGTCTTCTGAACTTTATTATGAATGTTTTCAGGTTAATGAACTTAGTACCATTGTTGATCAACTCAACAAAAAGTGGAGTAGTCTTGCAGAATCAAAAGTTAGCCTACAAGAAATTTTCCCATTCTATTAAAATTATCTTGAGTAGCTGGGAATGGAATTATTTGGAAGTCAATCTGCTTTGTCAGTTAAAGGCTTTTTAACGTTTAGATATTGGATTTTGCAGGTTGAGCACGAAAACATGCAGGTTGACCCTGAAAACATGTCTGCTTCTATGGTCTAAAACTGTAGAAACACCATGATGTTTGTAAGCCGAAGAACTAGAACAAAATTTTGTGTAACAAAATTCTGCGTGGGGATTGCAGATTGTATATGAGAGTACAGATTAATATTTGCCAGCAAAGATACAATTTACAGCCATGGCCCATGGGGATTGCAGATTGTACTCTTCATTAACTTGTTGATTCTTCAATTAACGAATTTTGTCCTCTGTTTTTATTTAAAAATCTAAACGGCAGACTAAAATTTTGAGACTAAACGACAGAGAAATTGCTCTATGTTTGTTAAAATGCTCTCTGTTTGTTAAAATTTTGTGCGCTCTGTTTGTTAAAATTTTTCTCTCTATTTGTGCTCTCTGTTTGTTAAAATTTTGTGCTCTCTGTTTGTTAAATTTTGTGCTCTCTGTTTGTTAGAAAGTGCTCTCTGTTTGTTAAAAAATTGCAAAAATATAGCACGAATTTTGTCCTCTGTTTTTATTTAAAAATCTAAACGACAGACTAAAATTTTGTCCTGGAAATAGACTGGTGAAATGTAGAAATGTAGAAATGGATGCAGCTTATAATTATACAGAAATATCCCTAAAACAATATTGCCAAAAAATATATATAAAACATTTAAACTACGAACTTAGATTTGAAGCTTTTTCTCGACCACTTGGACCGATGTAAATGAATTGCATTGCATTCAAATTCAGTCGTTATGTTGACCAGTTCGAAATAAACAATTTCTATCTACTTTCTTTCTCACGGAGGTGTTTCAATCAACTTGCACTCACTGTGTTCATTGCAGGGAATAATGCAAATTTATACTAGTGCTGCTAATTCCACTGACATGCAAATATTATAATAGTTTGTACGACTCTATTTTATTATTAGTTAAGAAAAACGACAACTAAATAGACGGTGATTTTGACTATTGACTCTGCAAATAATTTAATAGTTTGCATGACTCTGTTTTAATAGTTTGCAAATAATTTAATAATTTAATAGCTGACTAAATAAGAATAACCTCTATTTTTTTTAAAGCGCCTGAGAATTGTTGGCAAAAGGTAGAAACAGTACCTGAGTTCACTTCTTAAGAGTGTTGAGTTCGCTGCTTGAGAGTGTCCACAACGAATATCCACGACCTCGGCAATCGCAGCGAATATCCATGACCTCGGCAACCACATCGAATATCCACGACCTCGGCAGATAGCGACAAAGAGAATACAGCGACCTCGACAACCTCGGCGACACAGCGAATACAACGACCTCGGCGATAGAGCGACTCAGCGAATACAGTGACCTCGCGAGACAAATATTCCAATCTAGTCAGCGAATACATCGACATCGAATACAACTAATACAACGACATCGAATACAGTGACAGCGAATACAATTACCTCGTGAATACAATGACCTCGACCTCACGAATACAACGACCTCGACCTCGCGAATACAATGACAGCGAATACAGCGACCTCAACCTTGCGAATACAGCGACAGCGAATACAACGACAACGAATACAGCGACGGCTAATACAACGACCTCACGACACAGCCACACAACAAATACAGCTCTCGCAAATACGCCAAACGTTGTAAGGTCGATGTGTGGCTAATATATAAACATACTTTCGGCCGAAAGATAGTTCGGCCGAAAGACAGTTCGGCCGAATAATGTTTCGGCCGAAACAATAGTTCGACCGAACTATCTTTCGGCCGAAAACTTATTGCCGGAAAGAAAATATCCGACCGACCAAATTTCTACACGCAAATCGAGAGTGCGGTTATTGCTCCGTTTGATTTGACGTTTATGTTTTCGGCCGAAAAATAGTTCGGCTGAAAATTATGTCTTTCGACCGGAAAAAAAAAATAGTTCGGCTGAAAAAAGGTTTTTCGAAATTTTGGAGACCAGATTGTCATGAAAGTGTAACCCACCTTCGTGATTCCACCCCATATTATGTTTATTTCCACACATTGTTATGAATGCAAGATTTTTTTGTATATATATGTTTGGTTACGTATTGTGATGCAACATTAGAAGGAGTATAATTGTAAGGTGACTTCATCCATAAAAATAATATAGAATAAAATTATGTACCAACACATTCATTTTTGTACATAAACAAAACCAATTCCATATCAACATTGACTTCATTTCCGGGTGTACATTTTCTCGAGGACCAATCTCTGAAGCATGTTTCTTTGAAGTCTTTATGTTACACCATTTTCTCTAGATAGGGTTAATTAAGAGTTTGGCAGATTTTCTCTTAAAACTAGTAAATTCCATTTTAGGTCAGTAGCACACATACATGAGGGTTTGAGTAACCTCATACAACTGATTGATTTGAATACTAGTTTGAGTAAATTCCGCATTTACTTTTAGATTGCCTTGATTGCCTTGCTTATTTATTTCCCGCACTTGATCTCATTTCTTGTACTTTGGATTCTTGCACTTTGATTTTAATCCCAGCTTTGTTTTTATTCATTCCATTTTGAAGTGTGTTTGTTGGCTTTAGAATAGGCTAGACTAGGCTCCAATCCTGCATTTCCTATGCTTGCACCTCTAAGTCTACGACTCCCTGGTTGACAATTTAATGTTGGGAATTAATAGTGCATATATTTAGCCCCACACTCTTCTTCTTCTTCACTCTCAGCTTCACTGATATCACCAATGTCTGATGCTCTTCTCTGTGTTGTTTCCATGGCATCCAGTCTCATTCAGAGTTTCCTCATTTCTTCTTCCATTTCTACATTCGCTTTGTGCCTTCTGGGTGGCATGATTTCACTGTGTCACCTACAAACAGAAATCAAATTTCTTTGATACCACAAATTATATCAACTTACCTCCTCTCTCCATTTGTCTACTGTCTACAAACTTAAAATCTACTCTGATACCACCTAATGCAACCCCCCTACTCCCGTAGGGATGCACGACCTCCCAGTCTTGGATATTTGATTCTCAAGTCAAAAGACTCTCTGGAACCTTAAAGGTCCTCCTCTGTATCTAAACACATGCCCCCTCGACTTCTTGGTGCAGGTCTGACAACAACCCGCGACCTTCCCTTTCGCTCTATTGTGAAAACTCAGAGTGTCGACGTTAGCTCCTTTTCGAATAAGCCCTCTCTTGGTGTGACATGGGTCTATGACCACGTGATTGCGAGTGCAGTCACAAGAGGTTTGGACTTAAACCACTTTTGGGCCCACAATGTTCCTCCAGCCTCCACGTGTCCTCTTGGTGAAACCACGGTTCAAATTGCGGCCCGCCCTTAATATCTTAAACTCCTCGCAAATCCTGTCCCTGCAACAAAACGGGATCGTTGATCTCATGATATTGACAATAGCATCCAAATCGACGATTCAAAATTGTGCCCTTCTTATTTACGGACCAGATCATCTCCCTCTGAATCAACGGTCGAGATTTCTTCGTAATTCCGGACTCCGGGAATTTGAAATGTCAAACCCAACTTCCTTCCATACATCAATCCTCTAGAGTTGATGATCTATGAACACCTATCCTACTCAATCAATGGTTCTACCTTCATTCTGGGTGTTTGATCTTTCAACCCAAATCAACGGTCCAATGACCCTCTTCTCGATCGACGGTCGAGATTCTCTCTAGGTCTCCGGACTTCTAAGGTCTCAAATCTAAAATATATTTTTCCCAATGACTTTTACTCAGAGTTTGTAATCCTTTGACGCGTGTCCTCCTGATCCAACAGTTGAGGATTACTTTGGTAATTTACCCAGAGTTCACAGATTCGCGCCACGTCTCCCTTAGATCTCACGGTCTAGATATTATTCTGAGACTTCGGGTCTTTGCACTTTGGTGATCTTAGTTCTTAAACTAAAAAATCACTTTAGCTTTTCCCTAGAGCTCAATATCCGTTCACAAGTGTCTCTTCACATATCAACGACTCACGGCTCTTCGGCTCTTCGGGCTTCAGATGTTTCAAGTTTCAAATTTGCTTCCTCTCGGACTCCACAATAACTGATGGTCCAGATCCTCTCTGTCGATCTGATGCTTGACCTTTTCCCTGAACAATATGATGGCTTAGATTTGTTCCAGTGATCATACGACTAAGAATTCTATTTCTTCTTTCCGAAACTCTGGACTTCCGGAAGCTCAATTTTCAACCCTGATAGATCCTCTCTCCTTTGTACGCGAAGTGCTAAGGCTCGTGCACTTCCTTCTGATCTGACGAATGTTGGTCTCTTTTCACTATGATCCAATGATGACGGTTGATCCTCCTCCTAAGATTCTGATGATCCAGGTGGATATCGGTGGCCACCCACCTTTTTCGACCGGCTCAAAACAATTTTTTGGCAATTTTGGCAATTTACTATTTTTAGTAGTTTTTAACTTCTAGGCCCATTTTGAGGGCCTAAATGAAGGTTTTTCAGGATAGTGATTCTAAATGATAGCTGAAGGCATGATTGAGCCCCCAAAATGAATCTCCTTGACTATACCTTTACAACGGGCTATCATACGCCTAAAACGAAGATCGTATGCAAAAGTTACGATCCCGGGAAGTTGATGTACTAACTTACCCAAACGGGGCCCACATGACTTTTGGCGTTTCATATCCTAGGGTTAGTTTTTTGGATGTCTAGGGTTTTTGGCATTCCTGTTTATTGTAAAAATTCCTTCAGAGCCTCATTGTAATCATCTTCTTCCGAATGCGAGTAGCCGTCACATCTCTTCTCAGAGATAAGCTGCTACCATTCTAGCGAGTCTTTCACTCTGTATTTTTACAGTATCTGTACATTTATTTCATTAATAGAAATCGTGTATTACTGTATATCTGTGTTTATCATTGCATATCTGATACATTTCTGTTATATTATTGAATATCTGTGATATCTCTGTGCATTTCTTTATTATATCTCCGCTGTCATTTCGTGCCAAAAATAATCTGGATCAATGGTATTAGAGCAGGCTACTCTTGATTGTTTTTCAGTGCATGTCCCCGATGAGGTCCGAGTATAGAAAGTTGGTTCTCAAGCTTGTCTCTCTTGAATACAATCGCTCTCGCATGACCAAGAAACCCTCCATGGTAGAAGAAAATAAAAATGACGGAGTAGATGATCCTATGAATATGTTGCTTGAGCAAGCTCTCACGTGACATAAGGATGAAATGATGGAGATTTTTTCCCACATCCTTCAACGTCTGCCGATAGCAACATGCACATATTCATCAAGCGACCACTTTGGAAGCACCTCACCTTTCAAGGTACAATTTAATTTTGATATTCCTGTATTTGAAGGATAGATAGATGCAGAAGCCCTAGACAAATGGTTAAATATGCTAGAAGGTTATTTCTCTTTCCACAATTTTTCAGACAAAGAAAATATCACCTTCGCACTCCTTAAAGCTCTACCTCATATCAAACATTGGTGGGAAACTTACTGGGAGAAAAGTTCCACAAAGGAGTCTGGAATAGATGGGGCCAAGCCCACTTGGGATTTTTTTGTGGATTAGGTAAAGGAACAGTATTACCCTGTTGGCAACTATGAGGACGAGTACATGAGATGGATCACACTGCGGAAAGAGAGGGGCCAAAAAGTTTCGGAGTTCACCAATACCTTCCATACCTTGCACACCAAGCTGGGTATCAAAGACCCCCAACAACATTTGGTTTTGAAATACCGTGGGGCTTTACACAGATACATCCAAACTGAAATGGATTTGTTAAACATCTCATCACTCGGTGTTTCTTATCGATATGTTGTTAAAATCGAGAAGAAATTTAAGCACCAGAACAAACGGGATTTCGGGTCTGCAAATATGCAACAACCAAAGTATGACAAAGACAGCCCTAACAAACAGTATCCTAAAAACCAGTCCAAGCCACAGGAAAAGAAGGGTCATAGGAAGACAAAGAAGGACACCGAAAAATGGTGTGATTTCCACAAAATCCCTTGGCACAACACCGATGAATTTCGCTCAAAACATTCATTGGTGGCCGAGATCAAAGACAAGGAGATGAGCCATGATTCAGAATCTGATTCTGAAAATATTGGTAAAAGATAGATCATCGACGCAGACCCCACTGCTATTGTCGCGACTGCAACAATTCAACCAGAAGCACCAACAAATCCTGAAGAGGGGGAGCGCATTTTTCATTCACAAATGTGGGTGAAGGAGACCCCACTACATTTTATTGTTGATAGCGGAATCTAGAAGAACCTCATATCAACAGAGGTCTTCAAACAGTTGGGATTGTCGAAAACACCACACCCGCAACCATACAACATTGAGTGACTTTGCCAAGGATGAGATATTCGTGTCATCCAACAATGTCAATTGTCATACGACATCCAACCCTTCAAGGATGAGGTATTATGTGATGTTTCCCCACTGGATGTATGTGATGTTCTCTTCGGCTAACCATATATGTGGAAGCTCCATGTTGTTTATGAGTCTCGACCCCATAGTGTAATTGTTTCTCTGGGGGGGTCATCTCTACAGAATACCAGAGGTAGTTCCGACTACGGTTTCACCTAAAAAATTTCGCAAGGTAGTATCTCATACTGCAAAATTCAGCTTCTTCATAATCTGTTCAAAAGGAGAACAGAAGGACATTTCAACCACTACAACCTCGCCCCAACCACCTTCTATCCAACAGAAGTAGGTTGAAAAGGTTGCAACAAAACACAAATATTCCTTTTGCACACCATCCTCTCATGTATCTCAACTTTTTGAACAACCCCAGCCTCAACAGGTTTGTGACAGACTTCCACAAACTGAGCAACGCGACCTCTCCAGCAAGGCAAGCAACTTACCAAGATGCAGATTCAACAAACCACTTTCCCTCTCCCCCAGGAACTCAACGCAATGGAGACCATTTCTTCCTAAGAAGGGAGTATTGATCCAGGTGGATATCGGTGGCCACCCACCTTTTCCAACCGACTCAAAATAGTTTTCTGACAATTTTGGCAATTTACTATTTTTAGTAGTTTTTAACTTCCGGTGCCATTTTGAGGGCCTAAATGAAGGTTTTTTGGGATCGAGCTTCTTAATGATCACCAAATGCATGATTTATCCCCCAAAACGAATCTCCTCAAAGATACCTTTCCAATGGGCTATCATATGCCTAAAACGGAGATCGTATGCAAAAGTTATGACCCCGGGAAGTTGATGTACTAACTTACCCAAACGGGGCCCACATGACTTTTGGTGCTTCATCTCCTAGGGTTAGGTTTTTGGATGTCTAGGATTTTTTGCATTCTTGTTTATTGTAAAAATGCCTTCAAAGCCTCATTGTAATCATCTTCTTTCGAATGCGAGTAGTCGTCACATCTCTTCTCAGAGATAAGCTGCCATCATTCTAACGAGTCTTTCACTCTGTATTTTTACAGTCTCTGTACATTTCTTTCATTAATAGAAATCGTGTATTACTGTATATATATGTTTATGGTTGGATCTCTGATACATTTCTATTACATTATTGAATATCTGCGATATCTTTGTGCATTTATTTATTATATCTCCGCTCTCATTTCATGCCGAAAATAATCTGGATCATCTGATCTTCTCCTGACTTGGAGGATTTATCAGTTTTCAAAGGTCTTGAACCTTTGTTCCTTCTACGAAACTGATTCTGGGATCTCATCAACACTCATGAAATTTTTTATCTCTTCTGATCTTATATCCTTGAAAGGATTTCGATTTCCCATGCACACCTTGCGTTCTCGAGATTTCGAATAACTCAGTTTGAAGGATTTTCTTGAAAAGAAAATATTCTCGCCCCCCTGGCGTTCCTCTACATTGGTCCTTCGAAGCTTGTTGACTTATTGACGTTGTGCACACCTTACACATGGTCTGAGTTTCTCTGATTCTCTCTAAACTTCTCTGAGTCAATTCGAGACTCAGTCGACACACTCCTTGTGTTCGAGATGCACACCTTGCATACAAGTATCAAAAGAGAAACAATTGAAACTCATTCAGTTTCGCCATGAACTCATGCAATCAATCTCTCGAACAATCATACATGAACGAAATGTACTAAATCACACACACAAAATATAGCATTCATTCAATCACACATGAAATGAACACAGTCTAAGGATTTGGGACAATTTCTGTATGTTCTATTCATTCATGAAAAACAAGTGACATAGTGTTTCTACTACTCTACTATGTTTTATTGATCTCTCTTACAATACTCCTACCTTCTGCTCTCATACATTCTTATCTATTACAATGCAACAATGAACTGTCTAAGGACCGGCTCCACAAGCTCTCTCATCCTGTCTGGAATCTATCCTATCAAATTCAAAGTTGTTACCTACTCTGTCCTATTACAATAACTAGTAGTTATTGCCAGATAGAGTCAACACTCCATATCTAAAATCTCTTACATTCCTTCACAACTTTACAAACAAGTTACATTTTTAAAGTGTTGATTACAAAATATCCAACAACCGATTTAATTCTAAGTTAAATGCTTAATTTGAAACTCTGCCATTGCTAAGATGTCGTTCGTTTGCCTCCACGCGTGAGTTGTTGACTTTGAAGGCGATGCTCCTGCATCACTTTTACAAGAAGATTTTGGGATAATAAGAAGGAACAAAGTGATAGATATTGGAGGAAACAATGGTGGACATGTTAGCATCTATTTGGAGCTATTGAATACTGAAGAAGAAAGCTACCAAGATTGTAGAAGATGCAAGTTTCCATGCCTATAGAGTGGAATCTCTGTGGAGAGTTTCGCTAGAGATGTAAGCTTATTGTTGGTAGTTTCCTAACAATTAACATCCATGGAGTTCGCAATAGAGAGATTTATGGCCAAACTATGTTGGAAGCCTTGAAAAAAGAATGTTACAACTGGAGGGACTGTGAGCAGAGAAGGGGGTACATTCCTTGGGTCAGGAAGGTTGAGAGGAAGAGAGCTGGAGATTTGGGATAGTCGTAGGAAAAATTAGTTTATTGTGGGAATATTGAGTTGTGAGTGGACAATGGAGAGATACCCTCTTTTGTGGATTAGCCCCAACTTGGGGGTGACTTGTTGTTGATATTTGGAACAACAAGTCTATGGTTAGGTGGAACATTTTTCCTCTGTGGCTAGTTTCACAATTGTTATTAAAAGATAAGTGTTTTTATCTTTTATCCGAGTTATATTATGGGTTTGTATTGCTATGCATAAAATCTATGTTTTTGGGAAATTACATGTGTCTAAGTGTATGTTTATTTAACTGCATTCATGTTTTTAAATTATTGTTGTTAAATGTATGGGAATTTTAGCATGATGTGTTATATTTAAATTAATAGTATCATAAAAAAAAATCTGGTTTAATAGAGGGGACGTTACAAGAAGTTCTGCATGGGTACGAGTTCAGGTAATATTATGGTTTTATTTTTAGTTCACAAGATATTGAAATCCTCTTGCATTTGTTTTTAAAATTATCATTTGCTCTGCCTAATCTCATTCCACCCTTACCTCACATTTCCCTACTTCCACATATCTCAGAAGTAATCTTATTGATGAGGGTGATTTGGAAAATTGAAATGCCAAATTGGCAAAGTAGTTAATAGTAGTTCAAATCCAACATCCTTATGTGTTGCTACTAAAATGTCATATATTTTCATTTGTTGTTACCAATATGGATAAATATCATTTCTCATGATTTCTATCAATTCAAACAAACATCACATCCTTTCACATGATATCGCCTACTTGAGCTCGTACCCTTGTTAAGATTACCATGCCCACCACAATATGTCATCCTTCAACCTAATTTAAATTTATAAGCCCAATCAATAACCTTTTCCAATCACTCTTTCCACAATTATCATATGCATTCCCCTCGAACTGGTTTACTCCTCAATTTACACAACAAACAAAACATTTTCTCATAAGGTATACAACCACACCTTGTAAATACTCTTGAGTTGCTTTCGGTTGGGTTTAGAAGAAATGGGAGGAAGCACCATTTCCTTTTAGTATAATAACTTTGGAATCAAATGCAAAAGTTATGAAAATATTTTTAGATGCATATGGATTATTTACTTCAGACAGATCTAGGGTTTTCATTAGCACACCATGATGGAGTTTTTCCAATCTTTTGATCACAGGATTGCTAATGTGCTAGGATTGAATGTGTCTATGTCTGAAACCATAGGTCAAGTCACAATGTTTATCTAGATGTTGCACAAGGGATGTGCAACATATTTAGCAAGGGGGGGAGAATATGATGGAGATTAATCAAGAGTATAGCCACCAAGGAGGCTTTAGAAATAGTCATGAAAGGCACTATTGCAGAACCAAAAGGAGCTTATGCTACAAAATATTTGAATCAACATGTTGAACAAGGAAAGATAATATAATAATCTTCATGTACTGACAAACGAAGAAGAGTTAACCATCCTATAGATTCCAAAAGTGTTAAACATTCATGGATGCATAAGATAATAAGAAATTAAATGCCATATTGAAAGAACAATTCCTCAGGATATAGAGGAAGAATGTTACAAATACTACTCATGCTCAGTGTATTGTGAATGTTATCTATTACCCCCTCTCACCTAGTGGTAACTAGAGGAGATCATTTCTCATGGTACACATTTGTAGACAATGATCTGGATGATGGTGATCAAGATTCCACTTAGACAAAATCTTCTTAGATGCCTCCCTCCTCATCATTTCTCATCTCACTCACTTGATCAATAGATTCATATGATGATGGTGGTATGACACACATGAGGTACATTAGTCATTGTTTCATATAAAGTGTCATATTTAATGCATTAGGCATTTAGGTGAGGATCATGGGATGAAATCAAATAATGGATGATGATGCTTGCACATTATTCTTTTTTCCTTGTTTCACCGTGGTGGTGATATTATGTGTCCTAGTCTAGTTCTTTCACTTTGGGGAAAATGGGTACTATTGGGAGGCCTTGATAGGGGTAATATACCATTCCCTTCCATACTTAAAATTTTCCACCTTGATTCCTCCCATTTTCCTATCTTCTCGAAATGGATGTTACAGGTACACCAAAAACGTCTGTGCCTTCATCCTCCTATGAGAAGAAGGGATAGAATGTCGAGGTTGATTCAGATGGTAAAAGATAATAAAAAAAAAGGCATGACAAATGAAAAATAAAAATACAAAGTCATGTTGAGATCCACCCCTTCTCTATGAGGTGATCACCACTAGTCCTTGCACTGAATGCATATCAAATTAAAAGGATTTAGTCCTTGTAAAAATAAATGCATGAACTTGAAAAGGGGAATTGCAAAGAAATACACGAATATTAAAAGGAAATAAGGGGTTTGGAATACACACACTACCGAGGAAAGGGTAACTCAAGCACCAAGCAATCCCTCTACAAAGTCTCTTATGGAGATGAACCCACATGTGTCCTTTCATGTCAATGACACCATGGCCATGAAGTACACCCCGTGTCACATAATTCACTTATGCTTACAATTTGATGGGATTGTCAAGAAATACTCCTCTACTTGGGTAGTGGCACACCTAATAGGGTCTTATGATGGTCCTCCCATACCTAAACCTGGAAAATTGCATAAAGTCTTGAGCTAGTGTGAAGTTTGAAGAAGATACCTAATGTGAATTGATTATGTGGCTCTTTGATCCATATTATTTTGAGAGTGACATGAAGGTAGAAATATAGTAGATATATAACAAGAAAATGAACAAATATATTGCAAGGAACACAATAATACAGTAAAGCATATATTCTATTAATGACCATTTGGAATACAAAAGACTGCAAAGCACACAAGTGAGCTAGAATGGTGGTAGCTTATCTCTGAAGAGAGATGTGTTGGCTATAATCATTCACATGAATTTGATTAAAATGAGGCTCCAAAGGAATTTTTAACATAAATCATAAATGAAAAAACTTTAAACATCCAAAACCCTAACCCTGAAACATGAAACACCAAAATATTTGTTGGCCGTGATGGGGGTAGTTGATACATCAACTTCCCAAGGGCGCAAGTTTTTCATATTATTTCCTTTTGGAGTTCTCGGTATCCTATCAGAAAAGTCTAGCTGAAAGTACACATTTCAAATGGCCCAATACATCCCAAAATTTATTTATTAGGTGCTACCAATTAAAAAAAATGTCGTTTAGGGCCTCAAAATGGCCCTAAAATTTTGGGACCCGAAAAACTATAGAAAAAATGCCAAGATGGAAATTGTAATTTGAGCCAGTGGAATAGGTGGGTGGCCACCGATGTCCACCTAGATCAGTCCTCCCCCATTAGGAATAAATGGTCTCCATTTCTTTAATTTCCTCCATCATATGGGGAAACTTCTGTTGCATTTGACTCCTGGTGAGACACTTGCCTTGATGAAGAAACTACCCTGCTTTGATGACCCAATAGAGTTGGATGTTCAACTAGCGGGCTACCTTCATATTGATGTCCATGATATGATCAAATATATCCTATTCAATGTAGTCAGGATTGATTTTTTTTGGGTCCAAGTTCTCGACTACGTTCAAAGTGACCAGGAGAGGTGGAAAATATGGTTGAAGCGATTCCACACAAAATACCAGGTGCAAGCCAAGGAAAGGGGGAATACTTAATTCAAAATAATTCTCACCCACAACCTTGGTGATGGTGTAAGGCCCATATCAAAGTGGGCATAGCTTTTGATGGGGTGCTATGAAGCACTCTTTCTGCAAATGCAACCATACCTTACCTCCCACCTGAAACTTGTGTGGTACCTAATGTTGATTGTGGAACTACTTGTACCTGGCATTAGATTTTCGTAAAATATCATGAAATTGTTGTTGGATGTTTTGGATAGCTCAAAAAATTTTGTTTCTTGATCAACCTCAGTTTGAGCATGGGAGGACTCTTCCTGTTTAACTGCAATGGGCAGAGATACACCAATGGGGGCCAATGACTGGAACCCCAAGCACACGTGAAAAGGGTTATGGCCAATAGAGATACAGAGGGATTTGTTGTAGCTATGTTGCGTATAAGGAAGGATTTCGTACCATTTGCATGGATATTTGGAATTGTACATCCTTAGGATATGGACAATCATCCTGTTGACTACCTCCATTTTTCCATCATTTTGTGGGCGGAAGGAAGTTGATTTAGTCAATTTCGTGTCCATCATTGACCATAGGCTAGACCAAAATGTGCTTAGGAACTTACTATCTTGATTTGAGATAATGGTTTGTGGGAGCCCAAAATGAACCCAAACATGTTCAAAGAAGAGCTTGGCAGTGGCATTGGCTATGATGCTCTTCTTGTAGGGTGAAAAAATTTCCATCTTAGAGAATTGGTCAACGACCACGAAGACACATTCATTCCCATTCTTGATTGAAGGTAGACCATACATGTAATCCATGGAGATGAAATCCCGAGACCTATATGGAGTAGGCAGAGAAGTGTATAACCCTTGTTTCTTGATGGCGGTCTTGGAAATGTCACAAGTAGTGAAGGATCTGATGTACTCGTGGACATCTTGTACATCACCAAAATGATAAAAATGATTTTTTGGTCCTAATAAAAATGATTTTGTGGTACTTCCATTGTTTTGTCTACACCAAAATTTCCTACTACTCGACTATAATGGGATTCGCGGATCAGTTTCACATGCTTGCTTGAAGGAACACAAATATGGCTCAAATGGAATAGTCTGAAATTATTTTGTTTGTGCTCAATGTCTAAGAGGTAGCAGTAAAGTCAGAATCAATATTGTATAATTGTTGCCACATAGACGTCTCATGCCCACAAGATTTAAGAATTGTGGTTAATGCCACAACCAAGGGTCGACTAAGGAAATTTGCGACATGGTTGGTGTTTCCCTTCTTTTACTTGATGTTCAATTGTAATTTGTATAGGTACATGGACCACTTCTGATGGTGGTATTTCTATAACTTTTCTTGTGTCTGCATGAATTACAGAGGCCTGTGATCAATGTGGATGATCATTTCCTTCCCCAAAATGTAATGCTTTCATTGTCAACATGCCTTCATAATAGAGTACATTTCTTTGTCATAGGTGGGGTATCTATGAATGACATCAGAATATAGTCTACCATATGCCCATGTTGAGTGAGTACTACATTGATAACATAATCTGAAGCATCTATATCAATATCAAATGGTTGTTGGAAGTCTAGAAAAATAAGGATTGGTGCAAAGAAGAGGAAGAATTTCAAATCCTCAAATTCTTATTGTTGGGATGAAACCCACACAAACTTGGCCTTCGCTCCACCCTTGGTTTCCTGGCTTAGGGCCCAAGTGATATGAGATAACCCCAATACAAACCTATTATAGAAGTTGGCGAGGCCCAAGAAGCTGTGAAGCTCAGTCATTTTCTTTAGGTTCAACTAATCGTTGATGACATGGATATTGTCTGGATCCACATGCACACCTTGCTCATCCATGATGTATCCCAAATATTGTATTCTTTGCACACCAAAGGAACACTTCTCCAAATTGGAATATAACGTTTATTTTCGCAGGGTGTCCAATACCTATTGAATATGCTTCAAATTTTCCTCCCAAAGTTTTTTGAAGATGAGGATGTCATCCAGATATAAGACCACAAAGGAGTTTGCGAATGGCCACAATATGCCATCCATCATCTGCATTAATTTAGTTGGAGCATTAGTCAATCCGAATGGCATGCCCAACCATTAGAAGAGACCTCTTTAGACTTGAAGGTTGTCTTCCATACATCTGTTTTCTCAATCTACACCTGGTGGTAGCTTGACTTCATATCAATATTATTGAAAATGTTGGCTCCCTTGAGCTTATTGAGAAAATAATCAATCTGGGGAATTGGGTACCTGTTCTTGACTATGATCTTGTTCAGGGCTCTGTAATCAATACAAAGTTTCCATGTCTAGCCCTTCTTATATAGAAGACAAAATGGGCTCCTATTTCAGACATCTTGTTGAAGATTCGACTAATAAAAATGATTTTGTGGTACTTCCATTGTTTTGTCTACACCAAAATGTCCTACTACCCGACTAAAATGGGCTTCCCAAATCAGTTTTGCATGCTCGCTTGAAGGAACACATAGATGGATCAGATGAAATAGTATGGAATTATTTTGTTTGTGCTCAATGTCTGAGAGGTAGCAGTAAAGTCATAATAAATATTGTATAATTGTGGCCACCCAAACGTCTCATGCCCACAAGAGTTAAGAATTGTGGTTAGTGCCACAATCGGGGGTCGACTAAGGAAATCTGTGACATGTTTGGTGTTTCCCTTCTTTTACTTTATGTTCAAGTGGAATTTATATAGGTACATGGACCACTTATGATGGTGTTCATTCGATAACTTTCCTTGTGTCTGCATGAATTAGAGAGGCCTATGATTAGTGTGGATGATCATTTCCTTCCCCAAAATGTAATGCTTCCATTGTCAACATGCATGCACAATGGAGTACATTTCTTTGTCATAGGTGGGATATATATGAACAACATCAGAAGATAGGCTACCAGATGCCCATACTAAGTGAGTACTACATTGATAGCATAATCTGAAGCATCTATACCAATATCAAATGGCTATTGCAAGTCTTAAAAAATAAGGACTAGTGTTGAGAAGAGGCATAATTTTAAATCCTTGAATGGTTATTGTTGGGATGCATCCCACATAAATGTGGCCTTCGATCCACCCTTGTTCACTTGGCTTAAGGCCTAAGTGATATGAGATAACCCCAATGCAAATATGTGATAGAAGTTGGCGATGCCCAAGAAGTTGCAAAGCTCGGTCGTTGTCTTCAGGGCCGACTAATTATGGATGACTTGGATCTTGGTTGGATCCACATGCACAACCTGCTCATCCATGTTGTATCCCAAATATTGAATTCTCTGCATGCCGAAGGAACACTTCTCCAAATTGGAATATAACATTTGTTGTCATAGGGCATCCAAGACCTATTGAATATGCTTCAAATGTTCCTCCCAAATTTTCTTGAAGATGAGGATGTCATCCAGATATAAGACCATAAAGGAGTTTGTGACTGGCGACAATATGTCATCCATCATCCACATTAATTTAGTTGGAGAATTAGTAAATCCTAAAGGCATGACCAACCACTCGAATAGACCTCTTTAGACTTGAATGTTGTCTTCCATACATCAATTTTCTCAATAGACACTTGGTGGTAGCTTGAATTCAGATCAATAAAAAACTTGGCTCGCTTGAGCTGATCGAGAAGATCATAATTCTGGGGGATTGGGTAAGGATTCTTGAATGTGATCTTGTTCAGGGATTTGTTGATCCATATTTGTTTTAGAACGAAATGAAAGCATAGATATTACAATGAAATACTCATGAAAATTACCAGAAATAGAGAGATACAAAAATGCTTGATTTCTATTAATGAAAGAATTGTAAAGAGACTGTAAAAATACAGAGTGCAAGACTCACTATAATGGTGGAAGCTTTATCTCTAAGAAGAGATGTGACGACTACGCTCATTCACAAGAAGATTATTACATTGAGGCTCTGAAGGCCTTTTTATGATAAACATGAATTCCAAAACCCTAGACATCCAAAAACCTAACCCTAGGAGATGAAATGCCAAAAGTCATGTAGGCCCCATTTGGGTAAGTTAGTACATTAACTTCCTGGGGTCGTAACGTTTGCATAGGATCTCCGTTTTAGACACGTGATAGCCTGTTGGAAAGGTCTTTTAGAGAACTATGCATTATGCCGTCAATCTGTGACTCCATCTATAGTTTGACTTTGGCACACCAAAATAACATTGTTTAGGGCCCCAAAACGGCCCCGAAAGTACAATAAGATGTGTTGACATGAAAACATACAAAATAATCTAGTTGGATTAGGTGGGAGGCCACCAGTATCTACCTAGAATATGTGTAGGTATTCAAACAACCCCAAAAGTCTATAACCCACAATTACAAAGAAGTACAGAAGAACGTCTTTAACTAAAAGGTGACAAAAGGAGCCAGTTGGTGTAAGTTTTAAACCTGCGAAGTAAATCAATGCATATAGATTCTTAAGCAATACATAAATTAATCAATCGCTCATACATAGAGTACACAGAGATTTTATATCGGAAACCCTCAACGGGGAAAACCTTTCTTATTTTCATTATATCGAATTTCACCATTCGCCATACAATATATACAATGTTTTTAGGTATTCCGTAGATACCAAAACCCTAATCCCTT
>JZKD02S2131299.1:123115-152777 GCA_000966675.3 Picea glauca | reverse complement strand
AATTCCCTAACTTATCCCATAGTTCCTTGGCTGTAGATTCTCCCGAGACATTCAACAACACCGAATCTTCTAGGCAGAGTCGAATAATACTCCTTGCTCTTCTGTCCAACTTGTCTCAATCTTCCTTCGACATACTAGTAATTGGTGTACTAGTAGTTTGTGTACTGGTAGGTTGTGTACCAATACCCTGTGTGCTTGTAGATGGTGTACCAGTAGGTTTTGTACCAGGATCCACAGTGATCCATTGTTCTTTGTCTACAAGAAGGCCCTCCATCTTGAGCTTCCATAGCTCAAAGTTTTTACCGTTGAACTTCTCTATCTCGATTCTAGATGATCTCACCATTCCTCTTTCTTTACTCGAATCTCCACTGCAAAATCTCCCACTAAACCCAGGTTTATCACAGACCCAAGATAAACTTGATCTATCAGGACCAAGCCAAACCATCAGCAACAAAGGCGTCCCTTTGAAGCCAAAAATGAGCTATGATACCACATGTAAGTTTTAAACCTACGAAGTAAAGCAATGCATATAGATTCTTAAGAAATACATAAATTAATCAATCGCTCATACACAAAGTACACAAAGATTTTATACCGGAAACCCTCAACCGGGAAAACCTTTCTTATTTTCATTATATCGAATTTCACCATTCGCCATACAATATATACAATGTTTTTAGGTATTTCGTAGATACCAAAACCCAAATCCCTTAATCCGGGATTAATTTACAAATACGCTAAAAATAGAAAAATTTGCTAAAAATAGCAAAAACCGCCAAAAAAAAAAATCGGGGCGCTGCCCCAAACACTGTGCGTAACCAGGGGGGGGCATACCTTCCCCCCCCCCTAGGACCCCCCTAGGAAAGCGCCCAGTGCACACGACAGACCTATAGGTGAAGGGATCGTCACACGCAGTTGTCGTATCTAACGCACCCACACACACACACATGCAAAGAATATAACACATACCCAATAGTTTGAACATGTGGGTGGCCACCAATATCCACCTGGATCAATCCTCCCCCATTAAAAATAAATGGTCTCCATTGCATTGAGTTCCCGGGGAAGAGGGGAAAGCATTTTATGAATTTGAAGCTTGGTGAGTTGTGTGCCTTGTTGGAGAATTTGTGCTACTTGGTCTATGGAAGACTGTCACAAACCTGTTGCTGTAGAGGTTGAATATGCTCCACCAACCTGTTGTCTCTGGGTTTGACGGGGCATTGTGTAGGCACCATTGTAGGTGAAGAGACAATATCTTCTTTCTCTGTGACAATATTTTTTTTTTGGATAGAAGGTGTTGAGGCTGCAGTGGTTGTAGCGGTCTTATGTGCATCTTTTGAACAGAATGTGAAGAGGATGAATTTTGTAGTATGAGAGATTACCTTGCGGCACTATTTTGATGGAGTGGTAGTCAGAACTAGCTTTGGTATCCTATAGAGATGACCCCCTAGAGTAATAATGGCACTCTGGGATCTAGACTCATAGACAACATGACATCTCCACATATATGGTTGTCCCAAAACAACATCACAAACATCAAGAGGGGAAACATCACACACTACCTCATCCTTGAAGGGTTGGATGCCATAGTACATGCGACACTGTTGGCTGACATAGATATCTCATCCCTGGTGAATCCACCCAATGTTGTATGGTTGCAGGTGTGGTATTGTCAACAACCCCAACTGTTTGACAGCCTTAGCTGAGATGAAGTTCTTCTGGTTGTCATTATCAACAATGAAATGCAATGGGGTCCCCTTCACCCACATATGTGAATGGAAGAGGCATCCCCCTCTTCAGGATCTACTAATTCTTCTGGGTGAATTTTTGTGGTTGCGATAGTAGTAGTGGGATCTTTATCGATGATCTATCTATTTTCAATATTTTATGGATCGGACTCTGAATCAAGGTTCGGCTCTGTGTCTTTGACCTAGACCACCAATGACTCTTTTTAGCAACATTCATTAGTGTTGTGCCAGGGGATTTTGTGTAAGTCACACCACTTCCCAGTGTCATGCTTCATCTTTCCTTTACCCTTCTTGTCCTGTGTCTTGGATTGGTTGTATGGAGGCTATTGGTTAGGGCCATCCTTACCATGCTTTGGTTGTTGAAAATTTGCAAACCCAAATTCCCATTTGTTCTGGTGCCTAAATTTATGCTCCATGTTAACAACATATTGATAGGAAACTCCCAATGATGAGATGTTTAGGAAATCCATTTCATTTTGGATGTACCTATGCAGAGCCCCATGATATTTCAAAACCAAATGTCGCTCAGAGTCTTTGATACCCAGCTTGGTGCGCAAGGTATGGAAAGTATTTGTGAACTCCGACATTGTTTGGCTCTTCCCTTGCCGCAGTGTGGTCCATCTCATGTATTGGTCTTCTTGTTTAGATTTGATACCACTAATCTGGATTTGTTTTGGAACAAAATGAAAGCAGAGATATTACAATTAAATACTCATGAAAATTTCCAGAAACAGAGAGATACATATATACTTGATTTCTATTAATGAAATAAATGTAAAGAGACTGTAAAAATACAAAGTGCAAGACTCACTAGAATGGTGGCAACTTTATCTCTGAGAAGAGATGTGAGGGCTACGCTCATTCGAAAGAAGATGATTAAAATGAGGCTCTGTAGGAATTTTAATGATAAACATGAATTCCAAAACCCTAGACATCCAAAAACCTAATCCTAGGAGATGAAACACCAAAAGTCATGTGGGTCATGTTTGGGTAAGTTAGTACATTAACTTCACGGGGTCGTAAATTTTGCATAAGATCTTCGTTTTAGGCGCGTGATAGCCCGTTGGAAAGGTATTTTAGAGAGCTATGAATTATTCCATAAAACTATGACTCCATATACAAATTGACTGTGTCATGCCAAAATAACATTGTTTAGATCCCCAAAACGACCCTGGAAGTACAATAAGATGTGTTAACATGAAAACATAGAAAATAAGCCCGTTGGATTAGGTGGGAGGCCGCCAGTATCCACCTAGAAGATGTGTAGGGATTCAGACATCCCCATAAGTATAAAACCCACAATTACAAAGAAGTACATAAGAACATGTTGAACTAAAAGTTGACAAAAGGAGCTAGTTGGAACAGGTGGGTGGCCACCGATATCCACCTGGATCATATGTAATCAATACAAAGTTTCCATGTCTATTCATTCTTATATAGAAGAAAAAATGGGCTTGCGCAAGGTGAGGAGCTTGGTATATTCCAATACACAAGGTAGTTAGGTATAGGAGCACCGGGTGTCAAATCAATTGAGTGCTTTACCTGACAGTGCATAAGCACCCCAATAGGTGAGGAAAATATGTCTTTGTGCTCTTCTACTATCTTTTCTACCTACTATTGTTGTGTAGAGAGACCCCATGTAGAGGTTTCGGCAGTTGTAGTGAACTTATGTTCACCTTCTGATTGAACCATAAAGAGGAAAATATCCTAGTTTGAGAGACCACCTTTATGCACTGCTTCATGGAGATAACAAATACTGAAGTAGTTGGAACTGCATCTGGTACCTTGTAGACTTGATCTCCAAAAGTAATAATGAAACTACATAGCCTAGATTCATAAAAAAAAATGATGCTTCCACATATATGTTTTTCCTAAAAAATCACAAACTTCAAGGGGGGAAACATCACACAATACCTCGTCTTTGAAGGGTTTGATGCCATAGTGCATGCAACATTGTTGGTTGATGCGACTATTTCATCCCTAGCTGAGCCAATCGATGGAATATGGTTGAGGATGCAGTGTCATTGTCAGGTTCAACCTCTTGACGACCTTTGCTAAGATTAGGTTCTTATAGCTACAACTTTCAACAATGAAATGGAATGGGGTCCCCTTCACCCACATCTGTGATTGGAAGAGACTCTCCCCTTCTTCAGTCTCCTCTAGTTCCTCTAGTTGTAATTTTGCGGTAGCAATGGTGACACTGGGTTTTGTGATAATGATCTATTTTCCCTTTTCCAATTTTGAATCAGAGTCTAAGTCAACATCCAACCCTTAGGCTTTCGTCTCATCCAACAATGACTATTTGGAGTGACATTCATTAGTATTGTGCCAAGTGATTTTGTGGAACTTGCACCACTTTCTAGTGTCCTTCTTCGACTTCCCATTACCCTTATTTGTTGGTGGCTTAGACTGTTTGTCTTGGGACTGGCCATCCTTGCTCTATCCTTTTCCCTAGGAGTTAGGGCCACCCTTACTGAGCTTTTGTTGTGATGGGTTTGTAGAACTTTAATCTCAACTGTTCTTTTGCTTGAACTTATGCTCGATCTTGACATCATATTGGTAAGCGGATCCTAGTGAGGAGATGTATAGGAACTCCATATATGTTTAGATGTACCTATGTAGGTCATTTTAGTACTTTAAAACCAAGTGTCACTCAGATTCTTTAATACCAAGATTTTTGCGCGAGGTATGGAAGATGTTGGTTTAATTCGACACCATCTAGTGTCTCTCCTGATGCAAAGTTTTCCATCTCATGTACTAGTCAACATAGTTTCCAATAGGGTTGTATTTCTCCTTGAGGGCATCAACAAAAGTCATCCAAGTGGGTCCTGACCCAAAAATTGCAAACTCATCCTCGACATGTTTCTCACAATAAGCCTCAAATTAATCTCTGACATGGAGAAGGGGGTCTTAAATAACGTAAATGTGATTTTGTCACTGTTGGAAAAATTTTGGTCAAAGAAATAACCCTCTAGTAGACTTAACCATTTTTCTAAAGAGTCAAGATATATCTAGCCTTCAAATAAAGGAATATCAAAGTTAACTTGTACCTTAAAGGGAATTGCACCTCTGAAGTGACTACTGGTTGAAGGTTCCTTCATTGTTGTTGGTAGATGTCAAAGGATATGGGAAAAATTATCCATCATCTCATTCCTCTATTGTGTAAGGGATTCCTTGAGAAACAATTTCATAAGATATCCTGTTCTATCATCCCTCTTTTCTTCCTCCATGGGAGGTTTCTTGAGTGGGTGAGAACAATTTTCCTCAAGAGAAACAAGCTCGAGACCCAACTCTCTATACCTTGACCTCGTCAGGGACATTCACTAAGAACTGCAAGGACCAGACTAATCTGATACCATTGATCCATATTATTTTGAGAATGACATGAAGAATTTATAAATATATCAAAGATATAACAAGAAAATGCAAATCTATATTGCAAGGAACACAATAATACAATAAAACTCATATTCTATTAATGATCGTTTGGAATACAAAAGACTACAAAGCACACAATCTAGCTAGAATGGTGGTATCTTATCTTTGTAGAGAGATGTGTCTACTATGCTCATTTGCAGGAAGGTGATTACAATGAGGCTCCAAAGGAATTTTTAACATAAAACATAAATTATAAAACCATAAACATCCAAAATACTAACCTTGGAAGATGAAACACCAAAAGGTTTGTAGGCCTTGATAAGGGTAGTTGATACATCAACTTCGTGAGGGCTTAAATTTTGCATACAATATCTGTTTGGGGCACTTAGTATCCCATTGCAAAAGTATAACTGAGGAGTACACATTTCAAATGACCCAATACATCCCAACAATTATATTTTATGCACTTCCAAGTAAAAAATATTTGTTTAGGGCCTCAAAATGGCCCCAGAAGTTTGGGACCCAAAAAACTATAGAAAAACTACAAAGATGGAAAATGTAATTTGAGCCAGTGGAATAGGTGGGCGACCATTGATGTCCACCCAGATCACTCTTGTATTATATTGTAGATTAATTTGTATGTTTCTAATGAATCTGGTATCTTTTAATGGTTGGTCTTGCTTGATTCTATGAACCTTTCTTTGGTGATGCACCCCTGGTATGGTCCTTTGGAGGATGCTCTCATGATGATATCATGCATTGTTTGGAGGACGTTACATTTTTTATGATGAGTATTGGGTCCCTTGAATATTTCGCCTCCCTCTAGACACCTTCCAACACCTCATAGACCTTGGACGATGTATTTATGAGTTAGGATGTTGCAGATATAGCTAGATGGGTCATCAGAGGGTAGGAATCCGCTCGCCATGGAAATTGTACCCTTTGATGATTTGAGCTTGGGATTTGTTATGTGATCATTGATGAAGATAATACACCTCTCTGGGGAGATTTTTGAGCTCTATTCCCTCATGAAATCACATTCTAGCCCTTAGACATAGCACATTTGGAGATGACATCCCACTTGAGGTGACTATTGGAGTTGACCTAGCATGATGGCATCCTTTTGATGATGAGTTGGAACTTTAGATGAGGCGATGTGACCTTTTTATCAGAATACATGACCTTCTATGATTATTTTCACCTTTTGGGGAGAGACATGGCCTTTAGAGGTATTTATGTCCCTTGAGGAGCTGACGTCGCCCTCTTGAGCCTTTTGCACTCACACTTGTAGAATTTTAAGAGAAATTTTTATTGTTTTAACATTATGTTCTTATGTTGGAGTCTATTTTTGGGGTAGGTCTAGACCTATCCACCTTGTATCATGTATTTAATGATTTTTAGGGGTTTTTAGAGAGGTAAATCCTAGGGTTTTCTCATATATATAGGCTAGCACTTCCTCATTTGTAAATCATAACTCACTTGTAGAGAAAAAATTCTATACTTGTATTATTTACTTATTTTTCATCATGGAGTACTTGTTCTTGGAGATTGATATAATGGATGATTTCTTCATTTTTTGTGGATTATTACATGCTAGGGTTTCTTTCATGCTCAATGACTTGGATAGTAAGTGGTTTTTCCAGATATTTGATGGTTTAGTCTTGGAATTTTAAGTAAATGATCTATCAAAGTGGTGATAATTTTCATGTTATCTTGTACTCCTTGGATAAAAATTTCTTTGGAACCCTAGTAAGTCTTGCAAGTGAGTTCCCTTCCCTTGTTATTATTCATTTGAAGTTTGTTGAAGCATATAAGGTTATTTCTAGGGCTTGTGATTGGAATCCCATAGAATTATCCTTATTTGCTAAAATTATAGATATTGTGAGTGGAATATTTGATCTAGGTGTATATTGGTGGCCACCCACCTATTCCACTAATTCAGAATTGTTCCACATCTTGGAAGTTTTTCTATAGTTTTTCGGGTCCCAAACTTCCAGGGTTGTTTTTAGGCCTTAAATGACATTTTTTTGACATGGTTCCCAATAGATGTTAGAGGAATGTACTGTTCCATTTAGAATGTGTACTTCTCGGATATACCTTTCCAATGAGCTATCAAAAACCCCAAATGGAGATTGTATGCAAAAGTAACACCCCCAAGAATTTCATGTATCAACTAACCACATCGGGGCCCACAAACCTTATGGAATTTCATCTTATAGGGTTAAGGTTTTTTGATGTTTAGGGTTTTCTCATTAACGCTTTATATTAAAATTCCTTTTTGGCCTCTTTGTAATAAACTTCTTGTGAATGAGCGTAGAAGACACATCTCTCTCTTCAGGGATAAGCTACCACCATTCTAACTAGTTTGTGCCCCTTACATTTTACAGTCTTTTGTATTCCATTCATTAACAAAATTTGAGTTAATTGTATTACTGTGTTTCTTGCAATATCTCTTTGTGTTCCTAATTATATCTCTACCTTTATTCTGTTCTCAATATAATTCAGATAAGTGGTATGAGAGTAGTCTGCTCCTTTTTATTTCTTAGTGCATGTCCATGATGAGGTCAGGGTATAAAGAGTTGGGTCTTGAGCTAGTTTCTCTTGAAAAACCTCTCTCGCCAGCCTAATCGGCCTCCCATGGTGGGAGAAAGAAAAAAGAGATGACAAATTAGGGGATCCTATCAAATTGTTGCTTCATGAATCCCTCACACAATAGAGGAATGAGATGTTGGATATTTTTTCCTAGATCCTTTGACGACTGCCAATAGTGATGACAAAACCTTCAACCAACAATTGCTTCAGAGGTGCAACACCCTTCAAGGTACAAGTTAATTTTGATATTCCTTTATTTGAAGGCTAGATAGATGCTGACGCTTTGGAAAAATGGTTTAGTTTGCTAGAGGGTTATTTCTCTGTCCAAAAATTTTCCAACAATGAAAAAATCACCTTTGCACTCCTTAAATGTCTTCCTCATGTTAGATATTGGTGGGAAACTTACTATGAGAAACATTTCGAAGATGCGTCTGCAATGTTTGGTCCAAAAATCATTTGGGTGGATTTTCTTAATGACCTTAAAGATAAACACTATTATGTTGGAAACTACGATGACTAGTACACGAGACAGACAACCCTGCATTAGGAGAGAGACTAGACAGTGCTAGAGTACACCAACACCTTCCATACCTTGTGCACAAATATGGGTAATAAATACTTTGAGTGACACCTAGTTATGAAGCATTGTATAGGCCTGCATAGGTACATCCAAACATATATGGAGTTCCTAGACATCTCCTCACTAGGATCCACTTACCTATATGATGTCAAGATCAAGAAAAAGTTCAAGAAAAATAACAAGAAAGATTTCAGTTACGCAAACCCATCACAACAAAAGCATGGTAAAGGTGGCCCTAACTCCTAGAACAAAGGACAGAGTAAGGATGGCCAACCCCTAGAAAACTATTCCAAGCCACAATCAAAAAAGGGTAACATTAAGTCGAAGAAGGACAATGGAAAGTGGTGCGAGTTCCAAAAAATCCCTTGGCACAACACTTATGAATGTCTCCCCAAACAATCATTAGTGGTTGAGATGAAAGCCTCAAAGTCAGATGTCAAATCAGACTCTGATTTGGAAATGGATAGGGGAAAATGGATCATTGACATGGAGCCCAGTATCACCATCTCTACCACAAAGTTCCAACTAGAGGAACCAAAGGATCCTGAAGAAGGGGAGCAATGAAGACAACTGAGGATGACCTTCACAAGAAAAGGTATGCCATATTCTACCAAGTCTTAGAATAATAATGAATCTATTTTCTTGCATCTAGGGAAAACCATAGAAGTCTATCCCTCTAGCTATCTAGGATCAGTAGGAATATTCTAGGGAGATATTTCCATCCTACCAGTGAAATTTCTCCATAACATAATTGGCGACTCCAGTAGGGAAGGATATTTTGATTCTTATCTAGTTTAGTGTCCTTTCTTATTTGCCTCTATTTTTTGTTTTTAAGTCAGTCATTGTCTTCCTTAGACCTCTCCTAGAGAGTAGATCTCTCGTATTTCAGTTTTTTTAAGAAAATTTGCATAGTGTTTCCCTTGGCTAGTGGACACCACAGTGACAAGTCGCTTGTTGCATTATACCTGACTAGTGATTGTTGAAAATTCCTCTTACTTTGGCACCTATGTACTTTTTTATCTATTGATTTCCTTACTGCAAATCAGATTAGAAACTCACAAAACAAATACACTACTAAAATATTCAACTCAATAACATGCAGTGGAAACAAAAAAATGGAAACCAAATCACTCACACATGAACACAAATATTTTCGTGTAGATACCCTTGGAAAAACCCTGGAGGGAAAACCAATGTTGAGATGATTTTATTATGATAAAATTAGGGCTCCCGTAACAAGGATAATGGCCCACTAAGAGAAGTATAACTACAGACAAACTTGGTTGGTTGATCTTCTTTAGAACCTATTGTACGAACCTATACGACAATTGTGTGATTGTTACACAGATACCTACACAATTTTGTGCACTCAACATGACTGTAAGGCTGAACTCACGCAAACTGCATGACTTGTTCCAGAACCCTTCTATTGTCCATGACGATTGTTCCTTCTATTGCATGACTACTCTCTCTCAGATTTCTTGATGGAATTCCTTCTCCACCTATCCAAGATCTCTTTGAATCATAGTCCTTTGTGATCCAAATCTCTCTATCTTATGTCAATCTCTCTTAATCAACATGACAAAGATGTGTCTCTAGTATCTTCCTCCTTCACCCTAGCCTTTCTTTTGTAATAGTGAATTAGAATCTATTTCTAAGCCTTTCTTTTGTAATAGTGAATTAGAATCTATTTCTAATCTCCAAAGTGCTCAATAGTTGAAATTACTTCTCACACTCACTTGAGATTTAGAAACATGTTAATTAATTTTAGCATTTGCATAAATAACTCAATTAATTAATTAATAAAATAAATTTACTTTAATAATTATTGTAGTTCAAGTAAATTCAAGTGTAGAAGGCTTTTGGATGATTTCCACATGTCTAGACACATAGACCTATGCGAAAATACTTGTCTGATGCTACCACTAGCATCAAAACTCCCTCTTAGTGAGGAAGTTATTCTGCACCACTCCAAGTCTATCTTTGAAGAACACAAACTTCCCTTTCTCCAAGGGCTTGGTCATAATATCTGCAACCTGCTCATCTGTGAAAATATATAGAAGCTTCATTGCTCCCTTATGGATCCTATCTCATATGAAGTGATATATTATCTGAATATCCTTGGATATTGTTGACGATTAAAATCGTCAAATAAGTGTTTCCCGCAAAGTGTTGCTAAAGCCTATTATTATAAAAGCTAAATAATACTAGTAGGTGGGACCCCCTTGAATTATTGGAGATCAGATCTGTTCATTTTTTATGTTGTGATGATGTGCAACACGACTCACATGGTTGATGAGATATTGTTGTTATTGGGTATGATTTGAGCATATGAAGTGTTGGTTCCTTATGTTACTACAACTTATGTTATTCATTGATATCATTGCTATTTTTTCTTACTGCATGTGCACAACAAAAATGTTAGTGAAAATACATTAAAGGCGATTTGAAGAAAGGCAAAATTACTATAACAAATGCAAAAGTAAAGGATCTAATTCTGGAGTTTTACTATACCACATACAAATAATTGGAAGGAAATAGGAGACAACACAACGATTTCAAAGGGGAAGAATTTAAACTATCCTATATACTATACTATATGCATGAATGACTTAATGGTTATGGTTAAATCTTAGCTAGCAACTAAATAGTTATGCGATTTAAATTGAGTTATATGGTCGATATACATATGGTATATTTTGAATGGACAAGAGATGGGTGGCACATTTTGACAAAGTAATGGACACTAATGGTTATGTGATTTAACCTTGTGATATGGTGTGTGGTTGTTTTATGTATGGCACAAGTTAAGGAATATGGTGGTCACGCTATGGGATTTTAATGTGGTGATGGTTTCGATACATGGTTTGATTAATGGCATTAATGAGGAACTTGTGTGCATGTACTGATGAGTAAATGAATTGTGGGTGGAGGCGATGTGCATTTACTGCATGTCACCTTTACTCCTTCCATTAGCCACCACCCTAGTCAGGCTATTGTTCGACCTTGTTGTTGTGGTTATGCTCTGACTTCTTAGCAGGGAGGAACCGCTCGACCAACTCTTGTTTTAAGGAATTCAATTACAGGTATGTCTTTTTTTGGCCATTCATGAGTCTGCTCTAATTATGAAATGATTAATGGATCAGTTGTATTGGTTTGTGTTTTCGTTAAGCACTGCAACTGTGTAAAATTGTGTTCTTGGAATGAAGCATTGATGCTTCTTTCTGCAATAATATTGAATCCATAGGAGTTGTTGGTCATCCTAGGTGCTAGCTCTCTGTTATCCTTACTGGTTTAGTTGGAGGGTTTTGTTGGTCTTGGTTTGATGGCTTCCTACACATTCGCATCAATTGTCAAGTCTCTAGCTTTTATGGGTTTAATGGTTGGAGGCACTCTGTGTCGTTGTGTTTTATTCACTTGAGCATTGTTGGTTTTCACCACTAAGGGTCATGAAGTGGATTTGTTTTCTCTTACTCAGCCCTGTCTTCACCTAAGTGTTGTGCTTGTTTGATCAAAGAGAATGATGGTTATACCCTGCATGCATTAAATAACATTGTCAAGCTGAATGAGAGCATCACCTTTTGTTATGGCCCCCTGTCATGGAATTGTTGCATGTCCACGAATGAGTCGTGGTTCTCTCTATGTATGCACTGTTGGTCTCGAAGGTTTCACCATTTTAGGAAGTTGGTTATGTTTTCCCTATGTTGGCTACAAAACAAACCCTTAACCCTCCAGTTTGAAGTTTTATGAGGAGACTGTTGGGCCTATCAAGTTTCCTATGGGTTACTATGATTTGAATGTATTTTCGATTAATTTGAATACAGACTCGTCCAGTTGGTCATATGATAGTCGTGATTGGTTTGGCATCTAGTTACTACCCCTATTATAACAATGGTAAACCCTGCATTGTTATTTGCATAATTCAATGCACATAATCGCTCTCCTTATGTTTAATAACTCAGTATTGTTAATTAAGAGGGTCGTTGCCCTGATTCGAATTGATGCGTGGGTGTGCATGATTGCCACAACTTGTTAGGTCGGTTGATTTTTACGACAGTGGTGAATTGGTTGGTTGATACAAAGTTAATGGTATTTTTGCATTAAGGATTATTTGGATATTTAGTTGGAATTGGTTACAACTGCTTGATGTTTCTCACGCATACCGCGTTGTGTGTGTGGTGTTTTTACATAATGAAATAATGGTCAATGTAACCATTAGTTCCTATTAGGGCTGAATGATTATTGAAACTGGGATGACTGTAGAAACTAAATCCACTGTATCCTTATGATTTTTTGATTGCATAAGCCCGAGTTTACACAGCATGGTTGACTACAGCTTGGCTAAATCGAAGTAATATTGTGTTAGATTGATGGCTCAACATGATGGGTTGAGTCATTATTGTGACTGTGTTTTTGGTTTTGTAAATGGAGATGTTGCATCATGGTGTTTTGGTGGTTGTGCACTATGTATAATATGGATAGCTTGGGTTTTAAACTCAGGGATACCCACAGAGTTTTAAGCAATTTTTTTTATTGAAATCGATCATTTGTTAAGAAAGACATGTTTTTGAGACCTCGTCATGTGCGATGGATGGCCCATCTTTTTAAGTCACATTGAATTGTTTTTTTATAGTGGCATAATTACATTGCATGAGTGAATTACCCTGTGCATAGCTTGTTTCGAAATGGTGGTTGTTTTATGTTTGTTTAAAATCAATTCAGGTTTTGCAATTTGATCTTGATTATTAGGTTTACTTCCCCTATATATGTTTAATAAATATCATTACATTTAAATGACAGGCCCGATTGCATGGGTAGTGTGACTTTATTGTTAATTTAAGAAACATGACTTTGATTATATTTGTTGATTGAAGTAATGTATGGGCAATGGTTGGTTTTGATGGTTTACAGAGTGGGAATGGTTACTGTTCAAAAATTGTTATAAGATGCAAATTATATGAATGAAGGGAACAAAACCCCTTTACAGATTGTGTGGAATGAATATTGTTTTGTGATGGCACTGTGTTGGATATTTGATTATGAACAGTGATCTAGTTAAATGCACAAAAATTGTTATTTGGTCACAGTGATTGATGGTTGGTGCATCTATTTTCGTAGAATGTTTTATGGATCATTTATTAATTTCATGAACAGTTATCATTTTTCTTCCCTTCCATTATTTCATTTTCCACTAATTACAAATCCCATCACCTTCCCATATTCATTTTTCCCTCCCTGTTCTGAGATTGATTATAGTCAAGAGAATTTTGGTGTTAAAGCAGTTGAAAGTGGCAGTGTCTTGTGTGGATTACAGTGATGCTTTATTGGTTTTGTTTACAGCTGATTTTTGTTTTCATTGAGCAGTAACCATGTTCTTTTCCCCCTCATTGTATCATGTTTCACTCAGTACAAACCCTTCACATATCCCATAACCCTTTTCACCCCCTGCTCATCGATAAATAGGAAAACAATTTGTATGGATTGGATTGCATGAGTCTGATACATTGTTGAGCCAAATCTATTTCATATTTTTAAGAGTTGTCGTGTATGGTTATTTAAAAGACTATTTGCTAATCAATCATGCATGCAGGAATGAGTTTTTTCAATCGATCTATCCATGGTCATGGAAACAGAGGTAGAAGTAATTGGAACCGAGGCCCAAGAAGGCCCAGGTTCTCCATACATTTTGATGTTGATTCACAAGAGCTTGGCCAATTGTTTCATGTCGTATTTTTCAATTTGATTGGGCATGGAGTAGTCCAACCTAGGCCTGAAAGGCCTCCTTTCCAAGCCCCGCAAGCCCCTAGTATCCCCATACCTCCTCACATCTCATTACAACCTGAGGTTCCTGAAAATGATGGATGGTAGGAGATTGTCCACCCGGAAGTCTCCCAACATCATGCCTGGCCCAACTTGTCCTTGCCTACTCCTGCTCCTATTAACCCCATTGTCCAAGTTGCCCTTGACCACTCGCCAGTGAAATCCTCCCATGCTAGCAAGAGATTAAAAATTGAGGCCCACCATGCCCTTAATAAAGGAAAAGCCATTGATTCCCCTTCCTCACCTTCCAATGGCTCTGACAAATACATGTCTTCCCAAATGCATTTGAGGGATGATTGTTCCCATGTGATCAACGAGATTAGGCCTAAAGGCTCTGCATAGCCAAAGGAAAATTCAAGAAAATCAAGAGGTGGCAGCAACAATCAAGGAAGGGTTGCATCGCAAACTAGGAAATATGGCTTTTGAGTTTTTATTTTTATCCATTTTTTATGACTGTTGACCTCATGAAATTTTGGACAACATGTTTTATTTTGTATATATCAGTAATATTTTTGAAAATAATTTCAAATTTCATGAGTTAAATTTGCCAAAAGTGAATATGTTGATGGGAGACACAAGGAGGTGTGTTTTCCTTAACTAATGGTTATGTTATTATTATTGTGATTGTTATGAACTAAAGGAAGTCACAAGGTGATGCAGGAGCATCTCTCCATGCAGCCAACCAGCCACGTCAGCGCGCACCCATTCAGGGCTGAAAGGGAGGCGCAACCTCATTTTGAATTTGAATTCAATGTAAATTAATGCCTTAGGCTGGTGAGCCATGAATGCCATGCCTTTGCTCTGGCTGTAGATAAGATAGGCATTTATTATAGATTGGCTGAGATCTAGTTCTGGATAGCAGACTAGACAGCCATTGATTGTAAATTAATTAGAGTAGGTAATTCCTAGAGGGGAGCGCTCGATTGAGCCGCCTCATGAAAAAGAGATTTTGAGTAGTGGAGAGGTACATGTAGATAGAATGCATGTAGAGCAGGAGAGCCAAGGGAGAGCTCGGGAACACCTTGTAAAATATACAGGCATTTGCCATTATTAATACAGAGCATTTTTTCCTGCACCAATCTGTCATTATATGCATGTCTGTATGTGTATGTTCAATATATGGTGCAATTGTGTATTGTTATTATGTATTTGCAGGGGTTTGGTTTGATTTTAGGTTTGAGAGGTCTTTGAGGTTTCATGCCATGAGGGTGTGACAGAGTGTTGAGACTCTGAATACCAGTGCACTGAGGGGGCACTTCTGAACTCATGAGGAGTCAGACAAAGACRTGCWGAGAGCACCAGCCTTGAAGYCAAYGATTCATACGGAGGGAAGAMTTTCGGGGTTACTGAACACCTCAATAGTCAAGGYAGTGTAGCTGAGACACTGTTKTCGACAGAACCTTTGAGAAGTTCTGTAGGAGCTCTACCAAGAGGGTATCGAGCGTGTGTACAGAAGTGCACAGAGGAAAGAACTCTGCTGTGAGTTCAGAGAGACCAGAATTCTGTCGAGGATTCTGAGGAGCTCTGTCTAGAGGACGTCGATCGAAGCGTGTAAGTGCAAGGAGGAAGCGTAACTGTTGGGTGTTCTGTGGCAGCGAAGCTTCGCCAGGAGGGCGTTGAGGAAGATTGTAGACAGACACGAGGAGGAAGGAACTCATTGACTTCTATCATCTGAAGGAAGCATCCACTGAGGGGGCTTTCACTGGGTTACTGAATACCCAGATAACTCAGCAATAGGTTGCTTGAGTTGGAAGAGTGCCAGGAGGCATCGATATTCTCCATCTGAGGGAKAAGAAAGATAAAATTCCCCAAGGGGTCTGAGTATTCATTGAAGCTTAAGAGAGACAGTGTCGTGTATGCGTAGAGACTCTGCGGGAGCGCAGGAGTCAAAGAATCCATTTAGGATTCAAGGACAAAAGCTCAGGAAGGGCAACGCTTTTACGCGTATCAACGAGACTCTTGTTGAGGGTTCACAGAGGAGAAGAAATGCAAAGGTCCAAGCCTTTGGGAACGAAGAGTTCTTCCAAGCCTGGGAAGAATATACAGGAGATCTCGGTGAAGCATAGCAGCCGTCATATCGGCCTGATGAGGAGATCTGGGCCATAGATGAGGTTTATGTCCAAAGGGAGCTGGGAGAAAAGAAATCTCCAAGGAGGAGAATCAATGGCCCGGATTCGTAAGATAGAATCGCGAAATCCCGAAGTGACGTGGCATGTGGGACCGCGGTTGCTAGTGGAGTATAGGTTGAATCACATCTGCATATCGGAGTTCGGGGTTCGGGGATTCATAGTGTAATTGAATCACGACATTTCATGTGTCGATTCCCCGATAGGGAAAATCTCGATATCCGAAAGGGTTGACCCATTGACCATCGGGGTTCGAGGTTTTGAGTTGCATGTGACTGCGCTCACAGAATTCGCGAAATCGCGAATTCTGATTTCTCGATTTCCTAAGGGGAGATCGCCGAAGGAGCTTACTGTGGGTAGTGGACTCCCGAGTGGAGTGGAAGAGTACTTTGACTCTTAGGGCCAGAGTTAGAGAAGGTCCTGGGTAAGAGAGGTCGTGTCGTCGAGGCAGGTTGGCGTCACAAGGGGTCCCACCTACTAGTTATTATTTATTTATAAACCTTATTATAATTATTACTCTTCCCCCTAACTAAATTTAGTTGAGTCTTTTAATTAACTTAACTAATGAGTTGGTTCAACTACTTCAACCAATTCTAATTTGTTTAAAATCAAAAGGAAAGGGAGGAAATGAGGAGGATAGAAGCAGAAGCATACTAAGGTTGTTTCTTTGAGTTTATGTTGAGATAGTTCAGTTTTCATTCATTCATTATTCATCATGAGCCTAATTCTCCTTTGTGATAACAGGGTCTTATTGTAGAAATAAATATTCAGGGCTGAATCATATCATTCAGACACTTGTTTTTCAAAGGTGTTGATCTATCTTTGATAGTCTGTGTAGACTCATTTGTTTGTGAATTAATTTTCATGACTGACAAAGGCTATTGTGCAGAGTCGAGTGAGCAGTAATCTGTGGCAAGTTGATCCAACTTTTAGAGTTCAGTTTTGGTTTTCTGTCAGAGGTCCTTTTGTATGTTCCATCGGGGATGTCTAAGTTTGACTTTGGTCCAAAATTTCTGCATGCGATTTTGTAAAGAAAATGACTCTTTGGTGAATTTGAATGAAATAAAGGATTGTTTTATGTCTCATCTGTATTGATTATCATCTTGGTGACTTTTCTTCTATCTTTACATTTATTTCAACAACTAATATGTTCAGAAAATTACATAAAAAAGTGAATTTCCAGCAAGCTTTTTTGGTTGATAAAAGACTAGTCTAAGCACTTGTAATTAATACTTGTGAGTTAGGATGTTATTTTTGTTGGCTATAAACGTAGGGTGATATTCCCGTCTATTTTTCTTTAGGCAAGAAGAACTTGAAAATGCTTGAGTAAGATCATTTCATATCTTTTCCTCAACATTTATTTTGGCGACCATACTAGGGAGATCTTTGATATCTCTTCGGTTAATTTTTATGCTCGATTCTCATCGATACATCTTTATTTTTCTGATATTGATTCTTTGACTGTTTCACTATTAATGATTGTTCATGTTGTGAGGCAGCCCAATCTTGAGCCCGGTCTCCAAGACCAAACCAGCATTGCTTTGAACTTGTTCCATACTATTTTAGATGCTGCCAGGACCTGTGCTGAGCTTAATCGTTCTTGGGAAGAAATTGAACGAGATATCAATGTTCAAGAACAATTGGAAGCTAGACGTATACATCCTAGAAATCAACAATAACCTTCCTTTTTTTGGATTCTCTTTCATTTCCTTAGATTCTCGTGCTTTTCGAAGAAGAAGAGGCTTGTCACCTGAAATCAATCCTATTGGTGAAATAGGAAGGAGAAACGTTGTGTTATCTGCCCAACAAAGTGCTCTAAGAAGGACTTTATCTGATTCATCCAGCTCATATTTCTTTCCCTCACCTATCCCCCACAGGATATCATCTAGTGGAGGCTCTAGCGGCACTGGAAGTGCTTCATCTTCTCAATCTTCATCGTCATTAGTGATTGGCAGCTTATATAGCCACCATATCCCTGTACAATCTACTACAAACCCAATTAAAAAGTATGGGATTTTTTAGTTCGAAGAAGACGCCACAACCACACCATGGCATGTGTCCTCTCCTTTTAACCTAGCACCTGCTACTCATCCACTTCCGAAGTTTAAATAGCATTTTCCTAAGTTTTCAGGAAATAACACTGTCAGTACAAACAAACACCTGGTGGAATTTTCTAATGCTTGTCATAATATAGGGGCCAACGACAATGAAACATGCATGCACTTGTTCGTTAATTCCTTAGAAGGAAAGGTTGCAGTTGACTTCTTTGACCTTACTGTTTTCATATTTTTGTGGTCAGTTTCAAAATTATTTGTCGGAGAATCCACAGTTGGTATCATTTTTGTCATCAACATTTCGAATCTGAATCAGGATTCATCATCAGGACTAATCATCAATTAGAGAGCTTATTGATCTTAATCCATTAATATTGTATATGTAGGATAATAAAAGATAACCAGGTCGGCTATCGGTAACCCTAAATGCGGAGCTAAATAAAATTAAAAACAAGATAATTTTTATTAATAATATATCGTAACTCTTAATAGAGAATAACTATATATATATATAATAAGTATATAAGTCTAGTTAGAATCTAAAAGTTTGTTTTAATGGTGTTTTTTAATTAGTATAAATAAATAATTAAAGTTTAGGGTTAGAATGAGTTTAATTCACTTACGGGCAATCCAAAAGCCCTGCCAAGAATTTAAGGGAACACAATAACGTCACTTATAAATATGGTGAGACCATCAAGTCTTTCAACTTGCATTTCACCAAGTTGTACAGTCAAATCCCTGAACTTATCCGCCCTCAGAACCAAGTCACTTTCATGCATTACTACAATGCATTGCCTTCTCCCTATCGTCATAGGCTTGAGGAAAAATCCATTGATAATCTCGATTCCGCTCTGCATACTTGCTCAGAGTATGAAGAACAACTTGAAATAAATGGTCTTCCACAGGGAGAGTCAGTTAGACAGAAAAACATGTCCACCTTCTTGCATCTAGTACAAGATATGAACAAGCACATGATAGCATTTGAGCGAAAGGGTATTGTCTCCCCTCTCACCCTTGGAGCTTCATCCTCTTCTGCATCCCCCTTTATAAATCCAGTTGAAAACAATTTTCATCCTAAAGCTATCCTTCCTTGGAGTTGGTGTAAATTTTGCGAGGAACACCACGAAGAAACCACATGTGAGGTAAAGAAGAGTGTCAGAGATAATATCTTTCGTAAAATACCAAGAGCTACTATCATTGTCCTAGAAGCTGCATAGCCAGAGGATGTCATGGTCATCAACACTAGGAACAAAGCCTATGCTCCTAAGGGAAAATTTGATCCTCCTCACAACTCTTCTAGCCCGATCTCATCCTCAACCGTTGTTTCACTCCAGGTTCCTAAGGTTCCTGAGAATCAAGGAATCACTCCCCCTCTCCCCTCTTCCAAATACAATATCTTGAATCAATTGGCCAACATCAAAGCAGATGCAACCCTTCTAGACATGGTTGTCATCCCTGAACAATAGATGCATATGAAACAATTCATTGAAGGAAAATCTTCCATTGTAGCCAATCTTTCTGAAGAGGTAAGCGAAGAGGATTCTTCTGTAAATAAAGTAGGTGTACATAACTTTAGATACCTTGTAAAAAATACCCCCTTTTATATTTATGTAAAGATCATGGATAAGATTTCTCATTGTTGCCTCATTGATGGTGGTTCAGGCCCAAGTGTGATGTCGAAGATTATTATGGAAGATCTAGGCTTGTCTTATACAAATGAAAATGCCAGAAGCATGTTATCCTATAATAGTCTACAAAAAACAACCATATGCAAGATTAAGGATGTAACCTTGGTTCTATGCGCTCATCCTGAGATAAGGACCACCCTCAGCATTCAGGTGATTGATATGCTTGTAAGAAATTACTCAATTATTTTGGGGAGAGATTGGCAAGCCCTAACAGGTGGATACCTCTCACTCGACGGGACACATTTATCCGTTCCTCGGAATGGTAAGAACATTATAGTCCTTAGAGAGGGAAGGATTTCACCCTGTATAGAGAAAATGTAAACTATATCGAAGATGACCTAGGAGTGTATTCCATCTTTATTGAAGAGGATAAAACTCTTTTGGAACAAATAAATTTAGATGATGATATGTGGCATATACACTTTGATGGTTCATGCTCTAATGAAGGTAATGGGGTTAGCATTATTTTGGTTTCTCCTGCAGGAAAAATTCATAATTTGTCTTACAGGTTAGAGTTTGCTTGTTTAGACATTGTCGCTAAATTCAAAGCTTTATTATTAGGCATTGAGAATGCCATTAATATTGGTTGTGGTCGCCTTTCAGTTTTCAAAAATTTTGATCTTGTTGTAAACCTAATACGTAATATATGCTCTCCTAGCAACAAGTTGATGGAACGATAATCCCAAACTGTTTGGGCACTTGTCTCGAACCTTCTATCTTTCAACATCACTCATGTTAAGAAGGAGTTGAATTCAATGGTTGATCGGTTAGCTGTCTTTGCAGCCTCTCCTAATCATCAACTTTTGCCTCACAGTCCTGATTGTGCTTTTCAATATCTACATCGTACATGTATTCATGAAAGTGAAGGATCTTGGAAGGCCATCCCTAAAAATGAGAACAATTGTAATGAACCTCTTAAGCTCAAGGAGATTATATCCATAGAAAATAATAAGATTCATGAGGGCTCGACTCTTGAGAGTTCATTTTCATTGAGTGTTGTAGGAAATAAAGGAAAACAAGAAAAAGAGGAGTTACGAAAGAAGGCCGTTGAAACCATCCCCCTGAACATTAGGACACCTGAACCTTCAACGAATGTTAAAACAAATGTCCAATGTTTTGATAAAGAAGAGATGGGGTCCACCGAGTTACTCGGTGAATCTCAAAAGATTTTTTCTTGGTATTATGAGGATCTTCGTGGTTTTAATTTTGGTCTTGTTCAAGATATTATGAAACTGGATAGGCAAAAATAAGAACTTGTTAACTCTAGACTGGAAGCACCCTTTCAAAAGGAGTTGGGGAATTTCGTAAGGTCTAGGACTATTCTTTTAGTTCACCCTGAACGAGTTCCAAATTGGGTACTTGCTTCAAAGACCACAGATCATACTAGAACCTGCATTCATCTTCTCACCTTCAGTCAATCTATTATGAGAAATCCTCCCCCCCCCCCTTCCATACAAGAATGATTCTGTAGCAGGTTGTAGAGTTACAGTTGATGCCCTTACTTGGCGAAATTTTGGGTTACAATAAAATCAAGGTAGAAGGAACAATTTTTCACAAAACCACTTTTATTACAATTTGTGATACTATTTCTTACAATTGCCTGCCTTCTGGCTTATTTGATGCAAGTACCGCCTTTAAAAGGCCTATACACATGACTTTCGATGAATTGGTCAATATCCATGCTTATCTTGATGATTTAATCATGTGCATCAAATGGTTGATAATTACATCATAATTTCAAGCGTTGGGCCCTTTCCAAATTACTTTTGTCTTGGACACTAACTCATACATTTTAAAGGAATTACAGAGACAATTGTTTTCCTACAACACTAAAAGTCCTCGCTTGAAGTATTGGGAGGGACCAACATGAAAGGTTCTAATGCTAGTTGGATTTTCTATATACTAGTAGCCTAGCTAGACTTTCAATTTTTGTGCTTCTTTTCTATGTTTACAGTACTTTGATTTTTGCCTTCTGAGTTAAGTTTTCTTTCTTTGTTGCGTTCAATTATGTCTTTTATTGTTGTTGTTTTAGTTTATGCAACTTTACTTTCGTCATGATTTTGTTTCCTATTATCTTTGGTTAATTTGGTCAAATAAGATGTTGGATCAATCCTGCCACAGTGACACTCCTGCGAAGCATTGTTAGTCAATAACAATCAAGCTTACACAGCTGTTATGATGTCTCCTCAGAAGGACCCTTGAAATTGTTACATATTTCCATTGTTGTCTTATAAGGAATTGGTTATTCCTGCTTCTTCTTGCCGATTATTCATCCATTGAGATTTTAAGAGCAAGTCTAAAAGTTTCCCTCCTTGAGTTAAGAGCATATTACAGTTGAATGATTATGCATACAGGGATAAACCCCCTCATTCTTAACATTTTTCATAAGTTATTCCTAAATTTCTGGTCATTTTTTCATTAAATCCGCTCACTTCCCCCTGTTGCATAATTATTTTGGTTACATCTTCTAAAGTTACTATTCTTGGTCTGTGAAACCATGAGTTATGAGTTCTAAATCTGTTGAAAACAAATTTTCTTGTGGAGTCACCAGTTTGTTGACGATTAAAATTGTCAACAAAGTGGTGCCCGCAAAGTGTTGCTAAAGCCTATTATTATAAAATCTAAATAATACTAGTAGGTGGGACCCCTTTGAATTATTGGAGATCAGATTTGTTCATTTTTTATGTTGTGATGATGTGCGACAAGACTTACATGGTTGATGAGATCTTGTTGTTATTGGGTATGATTTGAGCATATGAAGTGTTGGTTCCTTATGTTACTACAACTTATGCTATTCATTGATATCATTGCTATCTGTTCTTACTACACCTGAACAACAAACATGTTAGTGAAAATACATAAAAGGAAGTTTGAAGAAACGCAAAATTACTATAGCAAATGAAAAAGTAAAGGATCTAATTCTGCAGTTTTACTATGCCACATACAAACAATTGGAAGGAAATAAGAAACAACGCAACAATTGCAAAGGGGAATAATTTAAACTATCATATATACTATAGTATATGCATGAAGGACTTAATGGTTATGGTTAAATCTTAGCTAGCAACTAAATAGTCATGCAATTTTAATTGAGTTATATGGTCGATATACATATGGTATATTTTGAATGGACGAGAAATGGGTGGTGCATTTTGAACAAGTAATGGACACTAATGGTTATGCAATCTAACTTTGTGATATGGTGCGTGGTTGTTTTTATGTATGGCACAAGTTAAGGAATATGGTGGTCGCGCTATGGGATTTTAATGTGGTGACGGTTTCGATACATGGTTTGATTAATGGTGTTAATGAGGAACTTGTTGGCATGTATTGATGAGTAAATGAATTATGGGTGGAGGCGACATGCATTTACTACACGTCATCTTTACTCCTTCCATTAGCCGCCACCCTAGTCGGGCTATTGTTCAACCTTGTTGTTGTGGTTATGATCTGACTTCTTAGCAGGGAGGAACATCTCGGCCAGCTCTCGCTTTAAGGAATTCGATTACATGTATGTCTTTTTTTGGCGATTCATGAGTCTTCTCTAGTTATGAAATGATTAATGGCTCGGGTGTATTGGTTTGTGTTTTCCTTAAGCGTTGCAACTGTGTAAAATTGTGTTCTTGGAATGAAGCATTGATGGTTCTTTTTGCAATAATATTGAATCCATAGGAGTTGTTGGTCATCGTGGGTGCTAGATCTATGTTATCCTTGCTGGTTTAGTTGGAGGGTTTTGTTGGTCTTGGTTTGATGGTTGCCTTCACGCATTTGCATCAATTGTCAAGTATCTGGATTTTATGGGTTTAATGGTTGGAGGCACTCTGTGTCACTGTATTTTATTCACTTGAGCATTGGTGGTTTTCACCACTAAGGGTCACGAAGTGGGTTTTCTGCTCTTACTCAGCCTTGTCTTCACCTTAGTGTTGTGGTTGTTTGATCAAATTTCATGAGGGTTATACCCTGTGTGCGTTAAATAACATTACCAGGTCGAATGAGAGCCTCACCTTCTGTTATGGCCCACTGTCGTGGAATTGTCACATGTCCATGAATGAGTCATGGTTCTCTCTGTGTATGCACCATTGGTCTCGAAGGTTTCACCATTTCAGGAAGTTGGTTATGTTCTCCCTATGTTGGCTACAGAACAAACCCTTAATCCTCCAGTCTTAATTTTTATGAGGAGACTATCGGGACTGTCAAGTTTACTATGGGTTACTATGATTTGAATGTATTGTCGATTAATTTGAATACAGACTCACCCAGTTGGTCATATGAAAGTCGTTATTGGTTTGGCATCTAGTTACTACCCCTATTATAACAATGGTAAACCATGCATTGTTATTTGCATAATTCAATGCACATAGTCGCTCTCCTTATGTTTAATAACTCAGTATTGTTAATTGAGAGGGCATATGCCCCGATTCGAATTGATGTGTTTGTGCGCATGGTTGCCACAGCTTGTTAGGTCGGTTGATTTTTACGACAGTGATGAATTGGTTGGTTGATACACAGTTACTGGTATTTTTTCATTAAGGATTATTTGGATATTTAGTCGGCGTTGGTTACAACTGCTTGATGTTGCTCATGCATACCATGTTGTGTTTGTGGTGTTTCTACATAATGAAATAATGGTCAATATAATCGTTAGTTCCTTTTGGGGCCAAATGATTATTGAAACCGGGATGACTGTAGAAACTACATTGCATGAGTGAATTACCCTGTGCATAGCTTGTATCGAAATGGTGGCTCTTGTCTAGTTGTTTAAAATCAATTCGGGTTTTGAAATTTGATCTTGATTATTGGATTTACTGCCCCTATATATGTTTAACGAATATCATTGCATTTAAATGACAGGCCCGATTGCAGGGGTAGTGTGACTTCATTGTTAATTTTGGAAACATGACTTTGATTACATTTGTTGATTGAAGTAATGTATGGGCAGTGGTTGGTTTTGATGGTTTACAGAGTGGGAATGGTTACTGTTCGAAAATTATTATAAGATGCAAAGTATATGAATGAAGGGAACATAACACCTTTACAGATTGTGTGGAATGCATATTGTTTTGTGATGGCACTGTGTTGGATATTTGATTATGAACAATGAACTAGTTAAATGCACCAAAATTGTTATTTGGTCATAGTGATTGATGATTGGTGCATCTATTTTCGCAGAATGGATGACTTAATTAATTTCATGAATAGTAATCATTTTTCTTCCCTTCCATTATTTCATTTTCCGCTAATTACAAATCCCATCACCTTCCCATATTCATTTTTCACTCCCTGTTCTGAGATTGATTACAGTCAAGAGAATTTTGGTGTTAATGCAGTTGAAAGTGGCAGTGTCTTGTGTGGATTACAATGATGTTTTATTGGTTTTCTTTAGAGTTTATTTTTGTTGTCATTGAGCAGTAACCATGTTATTTTCCCCCTCATTCTATCACGTTTCGCTCAATACAAACCCTTCGCATATCCCATAACCCTTTTCACCCCCTGCTCATTGATAAACAGGAAAACATTTTTTATGGATTGGATTGCATGATTCTGATACATTTCTGAGCCAAATCTATTTCATATTTTTAAGAGTTGTCATGTGTGGTTATTTAAAAGACTATTTGCTAATCAATCATGCATGCAGAAATGAGTTTTTTCAGTCGAGGTAGTCATGGTCGGGGAACCAGAGGTAGATGTAATTGGAACCAAGGCCCAAGAAGGCCTAGGTTATCCATACATTTTGATGTTGATTCACAAGAGCTTGGCCAATTGTTTCATGCTGGATTTTTCAATTGGATTGGGCAATGAGTAGTCCAACCTAGCCCTAAAAGGCCTCCTTTCCAAGCCCCGCAAGCCCCCGATATCCCCTTACCTCCTCACATCTCATTGCAACCCAAGGTTCCTAAAAATGATGGATGGCAGGAGATTGTCCACCCGACAGTCTCCCAACATCATGGCTGGCCCAAATTTTCCTTGCCTTCTCTTCCGCCTATTAACCCCATTGTCCAAGTTGCCCCTGACCACTCGCCAGTGCAATCCTCCCATGCTAGCAAGAGATTGAAAACTGAGGCCCACCATGCCCTTGATAAAGGAAAATTCATTGCTTCCATGTCTTCCTGGATGCATTTGAGGGACGATTGTTCCCACATGATCAACGAGATTAGGCCTAAAGGCTCTGCACAACCAAAGGAAAATTCAGGAAAATCAAGAGGTGACAACAACAATCAAGGAAGGTTTCCATCACAGAATGGGAAATATGGCTTTTGAGTTTTTATTTTTATCCATTGTTGATGACTATTGGCTTCAGAAAATTTTGGACAACATGTTTTATTTTGGATATATGAGTAATATTTTTGAAAATAATTTCAAATTTCATGAGCTAAATTTTCCAAAAGTGAATATGTTGATGGGAGACACAAGGAGGTGTGTTTTTCTTAACTAATGGTTATTTTATGATTATTTTGATTGTTATGAACTAAAGGGAGTCACAAGGGGCCCCACCTACTAGTTATTATTTATTTATAACCCTTATTATAATTATTACTCTTCCCCCTAACTAAAGTTGGTTGAGTCTTTTAATTAACTTAACTAATGAGTTGGTTCAACTACTTCAACCAATTCTAATTTGTTTATAAGCAAAAGGAAAGGGAGGAACAAGAGGAGGATAGAAGCAGAAACATACTAAGGTTTTCTCTTTGAGTTTATGTTGAGATAGTTTAGTTTTCATTCATTCATTATTCATCATAAGCATAATTTTATTTTGTGATGGCAGGGTCTTATTGTAGACATATATATTCAGGGCTGAATCATATCATTCAAACACTTGTTTTTCAGAGGTGTTGATCTATCTTTCATAGTCTATGTAGACTTGTCTGTTTGTGAATTAATTTTCATGACTGGCAAAGGCTATTGTGTAGAGTCGAGTGGGCAGCAATCTGTGGCAAGCTTATCCAACTTTTAGAGTTCAGTTTTGGTTTTCTTTCAGAGGTCCTTTTGTATGTTCCATTGGGGATGTCTAAGTTTGACTTTGGTCCAAAATTTCTGCATGAGATTTTGTAAATAAAATGACTCTTTGGTGGGTTTGAATGAAATAAAGGATTTCTTTATGTCTCATCTGTCTTGATTATCATCTTGGTGACTTTTCTTCTATATTTACATTTATTTCAGCAACTGATATGTTCAGAAACTTACATAAAAAGTGAATTTCCAACAAGTTTTTTTGGTTGATAAAAGACTAGCCTAAGCACTTGTAATTAATACTTATGAGTTAGGATGTTATTTTTGTTGGCTATAAACGTAGGGTGATATTACCGTCTATTTTGATTTAGCCAAGCATAATCTGAAAATGCTTGATTAAGATCATTTCATATCTTTTCCTCAACAGATCTGTCATGGAATACTGAATTCTCAAATAGTTTAATACAACTATGATTATCACAGTATATCACCATAGGATCCAAATCCTAATCAAATAACCATGTAAGCAATTTGTGAATCCAAATGGCTTAAAAAATAGCCATACTCACTTCCATATAGTCTACCTCTATTGAATATAGTGCTACAAAAATTTTCTTCCAACTGAACCATGTAATCATTGCTTATCCTAAGCTGAAGCAACACCCTTAGGTGCTCTTTCTATCTACTACACTCCCTGCCTAATTTGACTCTATATCTCCCTGCAATTCTACTCCATATTCTCCAAGATATCTCAATCCATACTCTATTGTGCCTCTCAAGTACCTGAGAACATGTTTTGTTGTGATCTAATGCACCTGCACCAACTCCATAATGCATTGACTCAAGGTGTTCACGACAAAACAAATATTTTGCTTGGTCTTGACCAAATACATCAAGGACCCTATCAACTGCCTATATTGTCAAGAAATGAGATACACTTCCACACTAAACCTAGCAGAAGAGAAGAAGAATCTAATCCATAACATAAATGATAAAGCAATCACAAAGTACACATAGATTTTTACCCTGGAGACCCAAACCGGGAAAACCAACATTCCTTGAGCGTTTTTCTCTCTTGTTTTCTTATTCAATCCAAATAAAAAGTTACATGTCTAACCTTGGTCCACACCTAAGACACAATTGGCATCATACCCTCTTTCCTGTGAAAGAACAAACCTGTAGCCAATCTGACTTACATCTGCATGACCAACAATCTACATCTAAATATTTCTCTAAAGACTGGCTATCTTACGATTCTTTGATTATCCTTTACAGCCTTACAACATGCCTCTTTATAGGCTTTACAATAGGTAAAACCCTAAATACTTGGTGCAAAAAAATGGTTACATATCCATGTAGATCATTGGCTACAAATCCTGTGAATCTCGAGATTATGTTACAGTCAACTCCAAGTCAGATTACTAGTTGACTATTAGTCGGCCTTCATTCGGTCTTTAGTCGATCGCCACATGCCCACCTGTTGACCTCTTGTTGGTTGACCTATTTGACTTGCTTTCGATGTCTTTACCATGTCGAACCGCCTCAACCTTTGAATTCAAATTTACCCAGTCGACTAACCTTGACCTTCGACCTGCTGTTGATCTACCTTGACCCTCGTCCTATTGTCGATCCACCTTGACTTCTACTGTGAGTCGATCCACCTCGAATAGGCTTTCATTGCAAAGAATATAACAACCCAACATTATCTCACTTGGTGTTTTCTTTGTTGAAACCAAGAGATTCATGAACTTTCATTCAGAGACCCAGGGCAACAATTCCCATTGCCTCTATGCACCAAGAGAACTTCAAAACACTCACATAATTGGTCAACGAGTTTTCTATGTTTTCCAACGTGTCTAGTTTCTCCAGTAACACCTTGTTACTTTCCACCATATCTCTTATGAAATGGTATTGTACATCAATGTTCTTAGTCTTTGAATGATAATCAAGGTTCTTTTCTAGAAATATTTCACTTTGTTTGCCGCAACTTATCTTCATAGCTCTCTACTCAAACCTAATTTCTGAACACAACCTTTGCAGCGATACTGCTTCTTTGATTCCATGAGTGGCCTCCATGTATTCAAATTTTGTTGTTTATAAGGATACAACCACTTGTTTCTTACTCATCCAACTTATTTCTCCACTGAACATCTTGAAGACATATCTGTTGGTCAACCTCCATTGATCTAGATCTTCAGCCCAGTAAGTGTCAACAAATCCATGTATGTTTAATTTACCATTGTCACCTCCAGGTCTTCCTTGGTAGAATATATATTATTCCTTCATGCCACACAAATACCTGAACACTCTTAACAACTATCCAATGCTCCTTTCAAGGTGTCAACATGTACCTACTCAACACTCCCACTGCATGGGAAATGTACGGTCGAGTGCAGACCATTGCATACATTACACTACCAAAAAAAATTGCATAGGGAACACGTGTCATGTCCTTTATGTTAATGTTTATGCCATTATTATAGTTCTTTGCATTTCAATAAGATAAGAGCATAATAAGAACAAGATCACTGAGAAATACACATCCACAAGAGACACATCATTTATCTTGGGAAACCCTCTAGGGGAAGAAAACCCAGTAAAACTTCCTTATCATAAATATCTTATACAATGTTCAAGAGATAACTCAAACCAATATAGAAAAGTCCTCCTCAAGAGATGCACCACCCTTCTTCTCCTCTCTCTAACTTGTAATTGCAGCTTGCCTCAT